>PNEQ01003217.1:30490-113619 GCA_003012365.1 Medauroidea extradentata | reverse complement strand
TATTTCATCATGTTTCGGATGTGCTTGTAGTCACGTCGGCCGCCCTCGAAGGGTTAAGACGCAGTTGGGACAGGTATCTATGACGTAGTTTCGGCGGGATTCCCACTATGAGCCACCCGGGCTTTGAATCATCGGTCAGCCCTCAAGGTGTTACGAAACAGCCGCCGACCACTGGCCTCCAGGTACATGGCACGCAACAGTATGTATAAGTAATAGCAGTCAAGCAATACCATCCGTATACAATGTAATAAACTATTCCCGCTGTATTGTCGAAGCATAAAACATTATAGAAAATCTGTAGGACAAATGCATTGCATAAGTTCCATTATTCCAAAATGGCGGTTAATGATTCCCCTTAACAGCCTCGTATCCATGGTGATTGCAAGCTGTACCCCGCAGAAGCGTCACGGTATAGAGCTTCCGCCAATAGTTTATTCATTAGTTAAAGTTGCTCCCTTGGGTACGCTCCGCTAGTCATTTAATGTAGTCTGTGTTCAGAAGGGCGTCGTTTTGGAGCTGTTCTGCACATCTAAGTTAACAGAAGCATGCTAACGATCAGGACGACGTCACTGTACTTTACCCATTATATGGTAGCATCAAAGATGAACATGAGCAGTGACTAGGTCAGTGTCATTGGCTTTCTGGCCACTTTAATTCATTCCTACCCGGAAATACAGGTAGTCATTGGTATAGGCTAGTCACTGTAAACTGAACACTCAGCAGAACTTGTATTTATTTAAAAATATGTTTTATTGGGTCAATATATGTTAACTTTTGAGGGTGTTTAACGTTTACATTGGTTGTTAGTTACACGAAAGTTTTCATATTAAAAATAGTACAGATGGCTGCAAAACGGCTGAAATAAAGCTTTATACAGTGCTCACGTTATCGGGAACGGCCTGTAGGCGTATTGTTGTCGAGTAAAAAACGTACCGAGTGACAATTGACGGTTACGACCGACTGAACAGGCACGTGCGAAACCATATTTGGCGTTTTTAAGGTTTATGGTGGATGTATTTGAAATTACAGTGCTGCTTGCGGTAAAGTTGGAAATATACTTACTGTTATTTCAATGTTTTTTTTATATTAATTGCGTATTTTTGACTAAATCAACATGTAAATTATTCTAGCAGTATTAATTTTTTTATCGGTGTCGTCTGTACATTTAATAATTTATTTTATTTTACGAAGTAATGTCGGTAATATGAATTTTAGGCTACATGCACAATAACACGATTATCCTTTATTTTCAAGATTGTTTTTAATTGCTTGTTATTTATTGTTCAGTGTTTTGCCTTATTCCATTACAGCCCCCACTTGTTAATGGTTTTTTGTCCTAAATGTATCTCGCGTGATGTAAAAATATCTAGTCAGGGTTATATACCTACGGGAAGCTACAACTAGGCACTTTCGACTGACTTAAAGTTGGAGGTAGAGGAATTATATGGATTTAGAATTATTATTGATCGTTTTAAATAAACGCAGGTTTTTTTTTTTTTTTTTTCGACAGGTACCCTTATTTTTTAGTCATCTCAAAGGCAGTGCGTTAAGTGGAAAAGTCAAGAGTAATACGAAATATTTATGTACATCTTAACACACTACTTACGGAAAATATAATTGCGAGAAATTTCTGCCCTCGTTTTTTAAATATAATCGCTGTTTTAACAAATGAAAAAATTGTATTCGAGATGAGCCAGGTTACAATTTCCTGTTAGAAATAACACAAGTCTGGTTTTCGCGCGTTTAACTATTCTAACTCTAAGTTAAACTTTATCAGTGAACCCGTATATCGTGAACTAGTAAGGAAAACTCAGACGTGGTTTTCACACCATTCGTACGCGTATTTCTGAAGCCTTTAAAAGAACAGCAATCACACTGCTTTAATGAAATTCGCGTGTTATCAACGTAGTTGAAATGCTCTGGGCTGACCCGAGTCGAAGGCTGGCACCGCCACACTACGCCAAGAATATCCTTACTCGATGCTATTGTGCGTCTCGAACAAAGGCCAGGTTTTGACATTTCCCTTCCTCAAAAGGTGACCGTAAAATGATCGCAGGAAATTATTTTTTTCCATTAAACCAGAAGCCATCGATTCTCCGCCCAAAGAGAATTGTCAAAATCCAACCTTTAGAACTTACTTGCACTCACAATGATAAAATTTTTTCTAAAATACGGGTTAAATATTAAGTATAGCTACTCATCGTGTATCTGCCAAACTATTTATTTTAGAGGTATAGTTTATTAATTAAAAATGTTTCTATAGATGTTAGCTGTAGTCCTAAGTATAAGAAAAATTCGTTAGGTTAGTTTATATGACCCAACATTACCTAGCCCGACGGAAAAAAATCGTACGATTGATTTTAACGTCAATAGAAACATTTTAATTAGTAAATCATACCTCAGAAATCAATAGTTTGGCCGGTATACGATAAGTAGCTGTTCTTAATATTCACCTAACACAGTGTATTTTGATCGTTATAAATAGTACTCTCAAGAGAGTGTAACTCTGTGATTATCCAGTGCTATAACGAAAACGACGAAAATATCAACGTGAGTACTTATTTTTAAGGTTGCGTTTTGTGTGATGTGTTTTGAATCAATTTCGCACTTTTAAATTGTATTTACTTAATCAGAAATTCACGTAATATATTTAAAAGAACATATCAACGTGTCCACCCGCTGTTCCTATCCGACCCCCATCTCCCATTTCTGTCAAATTGCCCCTTCATCAATCGACTAGGACTTTGTGCATCACGATATAAGCAAGTTTTTTATGTTAATATCATATTTTGACAAAAAGGTTCTGCGACGGGTTGATTACACATAACTAAAATATGACACGTTTAAAATAGACGCTTACATCAATTGTTTGAGCCATGCGTGAATGGGAATGCAAGTTGAAATAACGTCACTTGCAGACTGTTCCATCAGCTGGACGTGAAGTCATGGGCAAGAGAGTACGTAGTCGCTTAACGAGATCGCGCTGCGGTCGCTAGTAGTTCGCCGCGACGCCAACAGATGGCAGCACCAAGCGTATTTTCGTGTTTTGAAATCCAGAACGAGACGGTGTTCGGTGACGGTGGGTTGCCTAGAATCGTACCCGGGTGGGCAGTTCCCCAAGTGCGTAAAAACGTCGGTTAATGTTCCGCGTCATTTAATCAGTGCCCGTGTGCCATAAGCCCTTTGGCAACTTCTGTGTAGTGTTTTGTGTGTTTTAGTGTGCATCGTTATACACCGAAGGTAATTTTTAAAGTGTCCTTGGTTAATGGTTTGTTGTAATAACTAACCTCTCGGTCGGCCTCTGTCGACGGTGGTGGGTCTGTTTATTCGAATTCCATTGGTCGTTTATTCCGCTTCGAATTACGAGAGTCGTCGGCGCGGCCTTGCTTAGGTCGTGTGTGTGTGTTCAAGGACGTTGCTGTAGTGTCAGTGTGGTTACAGTTTAGTCACGGTGGAGTGCATCCATTCGTTGGTGACGGCGTGCCGTGGTCACGTCATAAAAAGTACAGAAAAAAAGGGGGTGTGTGGTTATTTCTACCGTGGGAGTGTGAAACCAAGCCCCTTTTGTCGTGAATAAAACTTACATGCTGTTTAGTATTGTGCTTTGCTCTCAGCGGTTATAGTTAACTTTTGAAATTCAATACATGCTATAACGCGTTGTCATTCCGTTATTGTTCCCTACATCAAACTGAAATCTACTTCTATGATGCATATTTTCGGTCACTTGTCAATTTAAATAATAAAAAATAAAAAAATGGTTCGACTTCAATGCCGAGGGGTAACGAAAATATCCGAAGAAATATTTACGCTTAAAAATATTTACCACAAAATTTAAAAAAGAATTTAATTATTTTCGCAGTAGGTATTCTTGTTTTGATTCAAATTGTTACTTCGAACATGTAGGCATGATCAAGAAGTTTCGTAGACTGTTCTTTCAACTGTGAGCAGCTGAATCACAGTCGTGTTAGTGACGTCGTAATTGTTTGTTCCTGATAAGAGCAAGGACGAACTGCGGTCGGATGATTCAAAGTCTGCGTGTGCTAGTTGGCTCCGTCTTGTCGCTTGTGGTAGACCGCTATAGGAACTACCCCTCCCCCCCCCTTCTCCTACCTTGGATCAATAAGAGGCCTAAGGCTGGTGAAATATTCACCGCAGTGGCCGGGATTTGTATTTCCTCAGACGTACGGAATGTGGTAGGTTGGCAAGTGTTTATCTTTTACCGCCCATTGTCTTATGCCGTATGGCTTGGTTGAATTATTTATCGGTAGAGAAACTAAAACGCATTATAGCCAGGGTACTTGGAACTCAAGTAGTAATTTGTAGCCTTGTTAGGGATAAGTGGAGTGATACTTAACACGCTAACCCATCCACGAATTTAGCACACAGAGGTCAGTGTACCAATATGTGATTTAGGCCTTTTAATTTGGTAATTAATAATTTTTTTTAAGCTGTCGAGAATATAGTATTTGTTTTTGGTTCGCTATGTAGTGGGTACGCCATTACTAAAACTGTACTTATCGAAACACGTGTTACAATTCTATTGGAACACGGCCAGAATCTTAAATTACATAGAACAGCAGGCTTGCATTTTTCTTGTGACTTTTAGGCATTAGGTTGGCGTTAGTACTAACCAGATTTTAACAGAACTAACTTGGGATATTTACGTAGCGGTTTGTATTTAATCAGTCCAGGTGCTTATGATATGGTGAATGCAAGTAACGTCACAATCTAAATATTTTTGCAAGTGGTGTTTGTTTATATTAAATTGTCTTAAGAGGGTTAAATATATTACTTGTATGTAAATAAGTTTTCTTGTTGAACTACGAAATTGGACTTTTTTTGCGCACGGTAAGAAATGCCTTAACTAACGGCGCAGTTATGTGTGACGTCAACTTAATCGCCCATTAATACGAAGACTCGTCCGGCATAACTCCTAAGATTTTAATGTTGTACTATGCTTATTTTAACATATCCTCAAGTGATGGTGCTTTCTGAAGGGTCTTCCAACATAAAAATGTGTTATTTTATATTTGGGAAGACTTTAGCAACATTTTCCTTGCATGTATAATAGGCCTACTCGAGTTATAAATAAGCTTCTTATTATGACAAGTATTTATGCAGAAATTACTGTGACATTTTCCTCTTTTTTTTACTTAAATATTACGGTCAATTTTAAGAAATGTGTTAAAATATTAAATTTTAATTCAGGTATTTTTGAAAATACTAAGGAATAATTATTTTAGTTTGTGTAGGCCTACATTTCTTGAAGTAGCCCATGGCAAACAAGCTTATGTCAGTCGGTTTTCGGTTGAACGGCACTACGACATTATATTTAAATGTACGACGGTCCCCTTCATCCTCTACATACTAAATCCATCATGATAATTACTCAGACAAGTTTTATTAACTCGTCCAACGTACCGCCACGCGCCGCTCATTGAGGTGGACAATTGTAATGATTGATAATGTAATACAAGACGCCCACGCGTACTCTTGCAAATAATTAACCAGTGAATTATTTCTTAGATACTATATCGAAGTAGTGGCCGGGTAGGACGCAAACTGCTCCTCCCGCACTCACTTTCATTTACTTCCCTCCCCCTAACCCATTCCGTCTCTCGCACCTTCCATTTTGGCGGGAAAAGTTCTCCAGTGTCAAAAATCTTCCAGCCAATGGGAACACCGAACAGTATTTACTTTATTAAAGTTCCAAAATGTGATCCGCAAGGAAACTTTAGACTTGAGTCAAGTTAACGAGAGGAACATGTAAAAGAATTTGCTTTCTTGTGTTGTGTTGGTGAAAATGTTGATTTTTGTGAAAATTCGTATTTTGTGAGATATCAGCAGTGAGTAAGTATATTCACGCGCTAGGCTCTATGTTTTGGTTGAAAATATTAAACATAGCGTGTGTTTAAAAACAATGTTATTGTCTGTGTAAATAGGGCTCTTGGAGAAGTAAACGGAGGAAACGCGTTAGTCGTGCTGTTGAACGTTCCAAATGTAAATGGTAGAGACAGCACGCCTATTTTCTCAGTCATCGCTGCCGGCTGCTGGCAGAAACTGTGCCCGGAATGTTCTTGTCGCGTGGCCAAACCGTGAACTTGTTGGCTTCCTGCCACAGATGGCTTCATCATCGTTTTTTCCTTTTTGCTGCAATTTCACTAAGAGGTCGCGTAAAAGTACTGACTCTGAAGGCGTCGTTTATTATTTTACATAGTGTAGAATTCGCGAAGTTTAGAACGTTTGACTACTGCTTTATTGACTGAACCTTGTGACGGACGGATCCTGCGTTATCTGGTTCCTTCTGTCCCGGCCTGGTTAGGGCATCGTAAATTAATTTCACTGTATCTCTGTTTTAACCAGCAAGGAGTAAGTTGATTTTCAGTTTTTTTGTATACTTCGCACTCTAATAATAATGATATTCACTGTAACAAAATAAACTTATTTAATAATACTCCACAACAAAACACGCAGAAGAAAATTTTAATCATTAGAAAGCCAGTGGTGTTATTTTAAGGGGAAATGTTATACAATTTTATTGTATTGCCAGTTTTTGAGCCATAACATTTATTCCAATTGTATTATAAAATTTTCTCTTTGACAAAGCATAGAATATATTTTTGGTAAACTACTTAGCATGAATGATAATGGCATTTCATTAATGTGTCGTGCAGAATCGGTGTAAGAGAATTCTTGAAAGTTAACCTAGGGTTCTCTTGCAATGATTCTGCATGACACATTAATGAAAGATTCCATTATTATGTATGTCAAGCAGTATACCAATAATATATCCTACGCTTTGTCGAAGAGAGAAATTTGATATTACAATTTGAATAAATGTTATGGCTCGAAAACTGAAAATACAACCAAATTGTAGAACAGGCGAGGCGAGTTAAACTCTTCCAATACATACTAATGTTCTAGAAGTGTATGCTGTATTTTATTTTCACTTATTTTCGTTGAAAAGGATGTGCTGCATTACACCAGAAGTAGTATTTCATGGTAGGAGTCCGACCAACTGCAGAAAAGTTTATTTGGCGCCATCCAGCTGCTTATGTGGAGAAACTTTCTGTAATCTCTCAGCTTGTGTTGGTTGGTGTGGAAATGGAACAAATTATTGGGGGCTTTCCAACGTAAAGTGAGAACTATTGAAGATAGTTTTGCCAAGAATGTGCGTGTGTGTATAGTTACCTTAGATGTTAACTAAGTGGAGAAATCTATCGGTGTGCTGTTATTTACAAAACAAACATTTATATTAACAAGTGGTGGGATAGCGGAAATATACAAATTGGCTATAAATAAAATAACCAGATTTCGAAAGTGTGTATTTTACCTGAATAGTCAATAGTTTAGCTATCATTGTGTATTTGAGGGGAAAAATCTCAATATTGGTCATCGTTGCTTTGAAATGTTCAGGGGGTTTAAATCTTGAGAATATAACCTTAGCAGATTTCAATGAAATCCGTTATACACTGTGTGCAAAACAATATTTTTATAGTTAAGCCTATTTAACAAAAAATATTTATAGGATGTTCCCACTACAAGCATTCCTGGAAGCGCATTAACATTTTCGACATTTCATGCTCTAAATGTTATTCTAGTACGCCTTTCACATTGCAAGAAAGTCAATCACTTCCATATTATCTGACATTTGTTGGAAGGTAAGAAATAGTACAATTGTTCTTACCTTCCACTAAATGGCAGGTAATATAGAAGTTAATGTATGAAGATGTAACAATGTAAATAGATGTACAGTAGTATACTAAGACTTGTAGCACATGTTATAAACGTTGACATGCGCACAGGAATGCTTGTAGTTAGGAAAATACTGTAAAGTTATGATGGCAGGACACCACTAACTTAAGTTGTTCATTTTCGGTCATCGATGATGGGTAAGCGGGGGTTGAAACTGGAGCTGCACGTTGTAGGCGTGACGGCTTATGGTGTATGCGGGACAATTCCATTCCTCACTGCTGTACGTCCGTCCATGTATGTAGAGTTACTGTATGTATCCCCCAGGTCCCTCCTGTTCGGTGTGAATTAACTCTAGCAGGCAACTGTGTCAGTTTTAATTAAACGTGCTGTACGAAGCGCGTGTTTAAACCTCCTCCCCCTCCCCCCAGCAATACCAGACAACCAACCCCCGTCCACTTCTCATGGGGATTCACCCTACATTTAGTGTAGGCGGTTCGCGATTAAATGACCTTTTGAAGCCTGGTCACTTTATTTATTTTTAGTCAATTTTTGTATTCTTCGGTCAAGTTTTAAATTAGTACAGCTGCCTACCTTGGTACATATATTATGCATTGCTCAATCAGAGGCCAAAATAATTATTTTTGAAGAATTTTTGGACGTTTTTTTTTTTTTTTTTTTTTTTTTTTTTTTTTTTTTTTTTTTTTTTTTTTTTTTTTTTTTTTTTTTTTTTTTTTTTTTTTTTTTTTTTTTTTTTACGCTTGAGATACGGAAACGGGGAAGGCGATAGGTTGAATATAACACGCCCTTCAAACACCTCATCGCCTCTAGGTGCTGAGTACTACACTATCGTGCAGTGTTTTCGTAGAAAACGTTTTCCAATGGGGGCTTCAAGCAAACGATGATCCTCCTATTTTGTTCGTGAGAAGTATGTGGTAAAAGTCCAATACAGGTTTCTAAGATTTTGTTTTACAATTTCGGTTGATATTTTATCAGCCACAGCAACGTGAAAAATGAATTTTATAGCGCTTTTGAGGAGCTTGGAAATCGTGCCTTTTAATAAGCAGACGGCATTTTTAAAATCATAGAGACACAGTTTGAAGTGTGTCTTCTTTTCGTAGATAAACACATTGGAAACATTTTTAATAGTTATATGAGAATAAAATACTTTCCGTACCACACTCCAGCACGGCTCACTAGCCAGGTCCACTAGGCAAGATGCCTTTCAAACTGCTTTCTTCGCCGCAACAGCCTACACCAATGGTTTTCTTTCACCGCCGGCAACGCAGACGAGATTACTTTCTTCGCCATTTTTTTCCCTTTTCTATGTTGGAGTTTTTATCGTGTTTGAATAGCTTAAAAAACTGGACGAAACACGTTTGAGCAGTATGTAAAATGTTACCAGGCCAGTTTGAAATGTTCACTCTTCAGAATTAAAAAAAACGTTCAGATTGATACGATAGCAAACCTGTTAAGTTCGAATAAATGAATTTTTTTTTTCAACAGCGTAATAATTGGCTCAAAACGGTTCCGCATTTCTATTTTTAACACTCTAGTCGGCTCGTAACATAACCTGTTTACACACGGTGGAAACAACACGTTGGACGGAAGGAAGAAACTAGCTAGGGTTTCTTGAACTGGTCGGATAACCGCGAACATCCGGTAACTAACTGGTAGCGACTCTTCACGGAAAACGAATGATTTTGTAAACCACAGTATACACTTAAAAATATTATTCTGCATAAAAGCGGCACATTTAGGAATAAATATTTCCACGGTTTCTCTTGCTTGTATAGCGCATAAATTATCAGGCGCGTGACAGTGTTGAGCCGTGTTTCAATCGACACTTTTATAGGTGATTCGGAATAAAGTGAGCGCTCAACAAAGCCCTGCTTAAGTTCTATTTTCAGCAAATTCGTGTCTTTGCGCACGTAACTGTTAACGACGGGACGTGTCTAACCTTTCTGGACACGTCACTTGATGTATGCGCATACCAGATAATTTCTGCAGTTAGTATGAAGCGATACAGTTGGATAAAAAGAAGTTTATAAATAACATAAAATACAGTTATGTAGATTTCTGTTGGTATTGTTTCTGTATTGTTGTATTTAAATAGGAAAAAACATGGAACTATATTGCGCAATTCCGCTGCCAACCATACAAGCAGTAAAGCAACTATAGTTAATGTTGAATCACGTGCAGTAACGGCTAGTAATATTTTTCAAATCTAAAATTTTTAGTGCTCACTTTATCCCGAATGGCCTATAGTACTGTACACTTCAGGCCAGGCGCGCAGGCGCTTATGGAAATTCACGAGGGTAGGGTAGGTCAGCCGTAATTTCAAGTTTTTTTGGTTCGAAATTTTACCCAAGGTAAGTTTTATCAATGTTCGACATTTCAACTAATGGCCTCGTATTTAAATATAAATGTAATGTGAATAAATAATGCACTGTGGGTGTAGCATTTAGCAAAATTGTGTAGAAAATATGAAGGTTTTTATATAGATTCCCGTCATTTTAAAACCTTGCGTAGCATTCCATGTTATCAAATACTGGTAATCGACAAAACCTGGTCATGTTATTGAGATAACCTACCCTACTCGGAATGAAGCGTACGCAAGGGGAACGGGTAATTAGGGAATATGTTATAAAGCTGGATTCACAACCACCACATAGCATACGCGCGTACGTACGTGTAGAAGTAGAAACACCGAGTGTGCATGCTACCATTCACATCCTTGCGTGGCGTGCGTAGGCCTACGTACGTAATAGAGTTGATCAGCTTTCTAATTCGTACGTACGTACGCTAAGTGGTGGTTGTGAATGCAGCATGTAGAAAAGTAAGACTCGATTAAATATAATGTTATATTGATAAATAATTTATCTTGCCAAAAATTACTTGATTCGCTTCGAAAAATTAAAATAAATTACGATTTTCTATTACCGACATTTTGCTATGGCATAAACAATTTCTGCGCATGTCTATATTAAATATTGTTGTGAATCCATTCTCTAATACTTAACGTACGTGCGTGTGTTCGTACTTACGTCAAGTGTGGTTGTGAATCCGGCTTAATCCTTGAATCCCAACACTCACAAATTCGTAAACGATTTTTCGTCGTTCCCTTAAAAAGTACAGGATTCAAGCGTACGTAGTCGTGATTTTTAGCGTGGGTAGTGATTTTGGTTTTTGTTGTGCGTGAAAGGTTTATTGCGTATATTTAATTGTATTAGGTAAAATATCTTGACTTTGTGTTGTCTCGCCTCTATCCTCTTACAACCAACCCAACTCCCAGCTCTGTTTCAGCAGAGAAAAAACTAGATCTTGCGTGCGCCGCGTTCTAAAACTTATTTTTTTATTACGTTACCCTATGTACTGAAATAAGGCATTTAGTAATTTAGTTTTTGATATGTAATAAATGTCTGCAAATGCCAATTTTTCGGTGGTAGCGTTCAATCGAAGCTAGTTACACTATATTACCTATTCAAACAGGCCTGTAAACTGTTAGAATACAAAACGAGAACGGCATAGGCAATTGTTAGGGCCAAGAACTTTTCCAGAAAAGAATGTTGCCCCAGTTTGTTTCACTACCTTATGTGCACGTCTGTAGCTTTGCTTCATGGTTATAGGCTGCGTGTCCTTAAGAAGCAACGTTCCTCATTTGTCTGCCAATCACAATAAGGGTACTGCAACACCAAGACACAGACTAAATAGTAATACAGACGTGAAATGGCGTGGCGGCTCGTTTGATACGGGCGAACTTGGCCGCTTATTGGCTGCCCGAGGTTGCTGATATCAGCCCCGTGTATGTTTGGCTCCTGCATGTTACGGCAGGTTTCCTATTGGCCTGGCTGCCGGCTAGAAGGGTAGCCGCCTTACGCTGATTGGCGGTAGGTGTCTCCGCCATCTTCCTGGCCAGGGAAGCCATTTTGCTGGCGTGTGTGGCTGAGTTCGCTGTCCTACCTGCTGTTTCACTTCTGTATGCCTAAATATTCTGTGACCAAGACACGTGAGTCAGAACATCCTATCACTGACTTGCAGACGCGAACGTGAGGCACTGAAACCAACTGGGGCAAGATTAGCTATTGTTAGAGGCACGATTATTTGGCGTATTGATTCTAGGTCAGGTTGAACGTAAACAACGTATACTTCTGTCATCGCTGTGATCGGACAACAGTTGTTTTGATACACATTTGACGACTGCAAACCAGTAATAAAAATAAGGAAATAACTAGAGGTACGTAAATTTCGCAGATACATTCCAGGTCAGGTTGAACGCCAATTATATATACTTCATTGTCATGTCTGTGACTTGCTGGCGGCTGTTACGAAGCGCGTTTGACTACTGCAAGCCAGTAGTAAATAAGGAAATAATGCGAAGTGCTATCGCTTGCTACCGGCTTGTACGGTTATAAGCCAATAGATAATCGATTGTGGCCAGTGGGTGTATAGGACTGACAAGTCTAGGCTGCTGCCAGATGTATTCGCGAAATTGACGTATCTCTAGAAATAACTCGTGGTGAAATTACGTGGTACCCGCATGCGTGGTTACAAGCCAATGAACAATCGACAATGCCCAGTTTGTTTATAGGACTGAGAAGTCTAGGCTGCTACCAGATGAATACGCGAAATAATCGCGCCTCTAGCTATTGTTAAAGATGTTTAAAAGTGTACAGTTAACAGTAAAGAGCGCGTGCTCGATGCTAATGCCAATTTCCTCGCTCCGTGTGGCGGCAAAGCCGTCGTTGCAAGACGCCAGGCAGGCATATTTCACGGCGCACTGGGCTGCAGCGACCCTGGGAACGTAACCGTGAAGTATTCGTCGGCCTTGCCAGTCGCTATACTCCGTCCGCCGTCATTTCCATACATAACTACCTTATTATAGATGCTTCTAAGTTAGTATAGCAGTAGGTCATGAACTCGTCACACACTGCTCAAGTGTTTGTCAAAGAGTGAAATAAATACAAGCCTGAAGAATGCTACGGACCAGGCATGTGAAACAATTTAGGGTAAGATGTGATCTTCGAAAGATTCCTGCAGTGTATTATTAATATATACTGAACATTTTCTTTGGGCATAACGCTTTTGCAAGTGAATGTCGGCGTGTTGCAGGAAAGCTCCGCAATAAAACAATTAGGAAATAAATATAAGCTGTTAACAAACTAATATAACATACACACTTCCGGTAAGGAATGAAGTCGTATCGTTAAGACGACACGGAAACCAAAAAAATAGAGCAATAACAGTGCAAATTAATTCTGGAATGAAATACAGTTTTTTTGCGTAACGTCTTGTAGACGTTAAGATATATCATTAGAGGCGGTTTTACACTACTTTACACAAGAACAGGCACTGTGAAAGGAGTCAGCCATGGCCTTTGTTAAGGAACCAGGCCAGCATTCGCCTGGGAGCGATTCCTGGAAACCATGGAAAACCGAAATCGGGATTGCCGGAGCCGGGAATCGAACCCAGGTCCTCCCAAATGCTAGTCCGTGTTTCAGTTGCGCCACCTCGCTCGGTGAGTAGGAGAACCGTGGGCGTTCTGACACAAGTGAGAGCAAAACCGGCATAACGTGCATTTGAATAGCATTGGGGCCCCCTCCCCCTAGGTGGAGCAAGGGATCTGTTTGTGCCAGAATGCCTACGGTGCCCCCTACTTAGGTGATATAGTCATTGTTTGAATACGGTTAATTCTACTACAGGTTAGCAATATTAATGTTAAAAGTTTGTCATAGGGAAAGTTTCTGCCGCTTGAGCGCTGGTATCGGTAATGGGTGCAAACTGACCAGTCACAAAGCTTTCCTGAATTTTAAGTTACATAAAGTTGATAATTTGAAACGCGAAATTGGTTTATTTTTACTTTATAATTAAGTTAAATGACTTCTGTAATTTCCAAGCCTATTTAAATTTAATTTTATTACAGTTTCGTATTTTGCTGGTCCCTTAGCTATAGCAGCAGATATTTTCCCTGTGCCGAACTCTCCCATAAGAAAACACTTTTTCTTCCCAACCTGTAGTAGAATTATCCTTAATTTGAAGAATGATGAAACAAAAAAAAAATACATAAAATAAACCACAAAATAGGGTATAAGGCCTATGAAAAATGTCGATAAAAATGAACGAGGACAGCGATGGCAGTTCATAATGTTGAATAACATGAAAACTAAAATTACGGCTCACCTATTATAGGGCATTAGTTATTTTTGACTCGCCACGGCTCGTTGCAGTTCATCGCGGAACTTCAAACCGTTTTGCATACTGTAATTTTTTTGTCTGCAAGTTTAACCTTGGTGATTCTTTGATCTACTCAACCTTGGTGATTCTTGGCAATTTGCAAGAGTTAATGTATAGTTCCCAGACCACTGCAGCTCTGTGCATGCATTTTCGAGAGATTCACAGGTTGTTCTAGTCTCCCGCCTAGCGACCTCATTCATCATATTCTCGTCCTGTTAAAGGCCGCGGCTTCCTATGTAATTAAGTTGTTTTTACGAATATTGCACTCTGAATTAGAATTGGTGAATTTCCACAGATTTTCCAGTAGTTTTTACATATTCCCTACGGAGAAGTTTCAACTAATTAAATTTATGAAAAACCATAGGCAAATTTGTGAATATTCACCTATTATTAGGAGTACCAACTGCCAACACTCCAAAAGTGAAAAATTAAATATTCACTGATTTTTGAGTGGTCTTCCACTGATTCAGTTGCTGAAATTATTCTATATGGAATCGATGAAAACCGCTGTCAAACTGGGAGTATACACTAATTCTGATTTAGTGTAGTTTTGAAATCGTTAAGAAAACAAATGTGAAATCACCGACACCGCATAGATGTGTTGAAAAATTAGTTTGCCTACTTTAAAAAAAAAGTTTACTTTTGGCTACTTTTCGACTTTGAGGAAAAAATCTAAAATTATCGTATTTTTGTGGAAATTATTTACGCTTTATAGCAATATATAGTTTTTTTTAAATATTTACCCACTTTTATGATTTATTTAAAAAATATTAACTAAAACGGCATTACTTGAAGTCCTTGGCTTTAAGATTCCACTATACACCTGATGTAAAAATTTCTTGTTTTAAAGCCGTAATAATTGTTTCAGAGTATAAATCAAAAAATGTGTTTGAAGAACCAATTTAATGTGTGTGTTCTTTAACATTTCTGGCCTAAATTTTCATTTCTTGGTAAATGCAATTTGTAAACGATGATTAAAAAAATGGATAGTAAATTTTCTATCACTGCTTACAAATTGCATTTAACGCATAAAACAAATTTAGTGCGGAAATGTTGAACACAAACATTAAATTGGTTTTCAAAACAAAGATTTTTTTATTTATGTTCTAAAACTAATATTACGGCTTTAAAATAAAGAATTTGTACATCAGATGTATAGCGGAATCTTAAGGTTCCACTATACCCCTGATGTGGTATGTTTTTTAAGTCAATACTAGTTTTGGAGTGTAAATGGAATATGTGTTTAGGTATAACCAATTTAACGTACACATTCTTTGACATTTTTCCGCTTTGCTTTACGCGAAAAATTCAATGTGTAAACAGTGTACTAATTTATTTCTCTTACTATTTACGAATTGCAGTTTACAGGTAATGCAAATTTTGAGCAAAACAGTTAAATGACATGTACCTTAAATTGGTTCTACCTGAACACATTATTTATTATCTCCAATTATTACGACTTGGAAAACCTAGAACTGGTACATGCATAACTTTATATTTGCACGACATAGTGTTCGTTTTATAGACGTTATTTGTGACATTTTGCACTTGTGCAACTTTTTTAGCTCTTTTTTTTTCCCTGGCGGCATGTCAAAAGTCAAAATTTGCAAGTCACGGGAACATAGCAATAAGAAAAACCAAGTGAAACCACTGAAATTAGATATTATTGGAATATGCTAAAATACTTTAACAAAACCAACAGTCATTTTGTCTTTTTTTAATATTGCCATAAATGAAGTAAATTGTCACCATTTTCATATTTTTTTTTAAAGGGAATTTCTTTGCTTGTTTTAATATCCGTTAGCACATGGCACATAATATCTAATTTCAGTGGAAATTATTTCATTCAAATAAGTCACATGGTTTTTGTTATCAATGTCCACGTAACTTGCAAATTTAGATTTTTTTTCATGTCGCCGTGGGAATACTACGAGAGCTACAAACTTTTTACAAGTGGAAAATGTAGTCACAAGTAACGTCAATTAAAGAAAACTATGCGTTACAAATATAAAATTATGTATTTTCGACACTAGAACATCTTTAAGTAAGAAAGCCGCGGCCGTGTAGTCGTCAGACCACTCCCCCTCCCCCTAAATCATTGTAATTCGAGTTAGATTTCCAGCATTGTCATTTCGGTTTTCTAATGTTCGAAAACCTTGTGGAGTCGTAGGCAGACTATACTTTCTCAGGGCACACACATCCCTCCCACACACAAACACACACACTGCGAATCTTCAGTGGGTGGTACACCGGGCCTTGGTCTCGGTGAACATTTTTATTTATTTATTTATTTATTTATTATTATTTGCAAAATACGCTACGCCTCCCAGCAGAGAATATTAAAATAAGTGCTTTAGGCATTTGCATGTGTCACGTTTCGTTCAAACGTACCCTTAAGAACTACGCAAGCTGGAACTGATCTCTTTTTGTTTTTTCCATGTGATAAAATTTAAAATATACAACAAAAGGAATGTTCAGTCATGAAGTGGATTTTCCTCTTCATCGTACTAAAAATAGGCCTTTCCATGCCAAACTCGCAGCGCATGCTCAGCGCCGCATTGTATACATACCACGGTCGCATACGAATATTCTACGTGATGATGTAAGGAGGGAGGGCATTCGACAAAACTATGTTCGGTTAGTCTATTTCGAGTAGTATTCCACTGCAACTCTGAAAATTGCTGACGGTGTGGAGTCAGCCTTGCTTGTTGACCTTGTGTCTGACGGAGCGCGGTTGGCTGACTGTGATCGTGGGACAGAGGTGGGGGATGTTAGATTGCGGGACTTAGCATTGAGGATGTCGGTCAAGGAGGGAGGTGACTGGTGGAGATAGACAGCTTCCTCGCTCCAGCCTGGCCGGACAGCAGGAAGTTCCTCGTCCAGTCGTGCACCTTGCCCTGCTGAGAGGTTACATCAGGGTCGTATCAGTATGTACCAGTATGTATAGTCATTCATGGTGAGAGTGAACATTGGGTAGTCCTGAACCCGCTGTATTCTTAATATTGTAAAGGTTAACTCAGGGTAAGATGCAACACTTCAGGATAATGTTTGAATAAATGTGCAAAAATATATAGTATCCTATTTTCGTTTTTAACTTGTCAGCCAGTAATGAGTTATAATATTATTTAAAAAAAAAACTTTTAAATAATTAACAAAGCTACGTAAAAATATCTGACACGACTGGAATCTTCCCCCGAGTTATCTTAAACCTAAATTGGAACTTGGTGGAACAGTGTATTTTTAGGATCTCAATTTTAGGGTACACGATATTAAAATCAAGCATGTCCATAATTATCCTGGTCGTGTAGGTATAGCCTCGACTGCCATTTATGCACTACCAAGAAACAGTATTTATTTCGTAACTTCGGTAACTGCATATCTTTTAAAACGGTTGTTTTTCCATAAAATCACGAGTAGTCCATACATGATTCTAGGTTTACTCGACGTAAAACACACAAAATATTGCCTGGACGTGGAGCACAAGTTGGGACTTTTCTCCGTGCAGTGTTGCCACAATGTGTACATAATATGTCGTACAGAAATTTGCCACTAACATTATCGTCTCCAATTTGGCCCAGGATTCGCGCGTTGTGCTCACTATGACTGTGTTTCTGGATGTTCTGTATTTTGTATTTAGCCCAGGATTCGCGCGTTGTGCTCACTATGACTGCGTTTCTGGACGTTCTGTATATTGTATTTAGCCCAGGATTCGCGCGTTGTGCTCACTATGACTGTTTCTGGATGTTCTGTATATTGTATTAAGCCCAGGATTCGCACGTTGTGCTCACTTGACTGGTTTCTGGATGTTCTGTATATTGTATTTAGCCCAGGATTCGCGCGTTGTGCTCACTATGACTGCGTTTCTGGACGTTCTGTATATTGTATTTAGCCCAGGATTCGCGCGTTGTGCTCACTATGACTGTGTTTCTGGATGTTCTGTATTTTGTATTTAGCCCAGGATTCGCACGTTGTGCTCACTATGACTGTGTTTCTGGACATTCTGTATATTGTATTTAGCCCAGGATTCGCGCATTGTGCTCACCATGACTGTGTTTTTGGACGTTCTGTACATTGTATTTAGCCCAGGATTCGCACATTGTGCTCACTATGACTTGTGTATCTGGACGTTCTGTATATTGTATTTAGCCAAGGATTCGCGCGTTGTGCTCACTTGATTGTGTTTCTCGACGTTCTGTATATTGTATTTAGCCCAGGATTCGCGCGTTGTGCTCACTTGACTGTGTTTCTGGACGTTCTGTGTATTGTATTTAGCCCAGAATTCGCACGTTGTGCTCACTTGATTGTGTTTCTCGACGTTGTGTATATTGTATTTAGCCCAGGATTCGCGCGTTGTGCTCACTTGATTGTGTTTCTCGACGTTCTGTATATTGTATTTAGCCCAGGATTCGTGCGTTGTGCTCACTTGACTGTGTTTCTGGACGTTCTGTGTATTGTATTTAGCCCAGAATTCGCACGTTGTGCTCACTATGACTGCGTTTCTGGACGTTCTGTATATTGTATTTAGCCCAGGATTCGCGCGTTGTGCTCACTATGACTGTTACTGGACGTTCTGTATATTGTATTTAGCCCAGGATTCGCACGTTGTGCTCACTATGACTGTGTTTCTCGATGTTCTGTATATTGTATTTAGCCCAGGATTGGCGCATTGTGCTCACTATGACTGTGTTTCTGGACGTTCTGTATATTGTATTTAGCACAGGATTCGCGCATTGTGCTCACTATGACTGTGTTTCTGGACGTTCTGTATATTGTATTTAGCCCAGGATTCGCGCGTTGTGCTCACTATGACTGTGCTTCTGGACGTTCTGTGTATTGTATTTAGCCCAGGATTCGCACATTGTGCTCACAATGACTGTGTTTCTGGACGTTCTGTGTATTGTATTTAGCCCAGGATTCGCACGTTGTGCTCACTTGACTGTTTTTCTCGACGTTCTGTATAGTGTATTTAGCCCAGGATTCGCGCGTTGTGCTCACTTGACTGTGTTTCTCGACGTTCTGTATATTGTATTTAGCCCATGATTCGCGCGTTGTGCTCACTTGACTGTGTTTCTCGACGTTCTGTGTATTGTATTTAGCCCAGGATTCGCGCGTTGTGCTCACTTGACTGTGTTTCTCGACGTTCTGTATATTGTATTTAGCCCAGGATTCGCGCGTTGTGCTCGACTGTGTTTCTCGACGTTCTGTGTATTGTATTTAGCCCAGGATTCGCGCGTTGTGCTCACTTGACTGTGTTTCTCGACGTTCTGTATATTGTATTTAGCCCAGGATTCGCGCGTTGTGCTCACTTGACTGTGTTTCTTGACGACCTGTATAGTGTATTTAGCCCAGGATTCGCGCGTTGTGCTGACTGTGTTTCTCGACGTTCGGTATGTTGTATTTTGCCCAGGATTCGCGCGTTGTGCTCACTTGACTGTGTTTCTCGACGTTCTGTATATTGTATTTAGGGTCACGATTTTGTCGCGAGAAGATTTTTGCCCCACTTAGTGGCTCACGTGCACATTGGCAGCTCTGCTCCCTGGTTACTGGCAGCGTGTCTTATTTCAGACATGTCTCTCATTTGACTACAGATGATGTGGCAGAGCTGCAGATGTGTGCATAACTCATTGAAATCCAAATGTTACACAAATCTTTTCGCCATAAAATCATGGCTCTGTGTATACTGTATTGAAACTGTATACTCATACATCGTTACAAGTATGTCAAAGAGATGGCGAACTTACCTCATTCTGTGTTGACGGAGAAACGTTTGAGATGGAGAAGAAGTGTCTCTTAAGTTGACAATGGATGACTCTCCAGTTTTTTTTTTATTGAGGACAACGGTGCCTGGATTGGCTTTGTGTGGGAAGTGGACTGAGCTAGCAAAAGCAGATGCTATTGTTGCTACTGGTGAAAAGGTGAAGCAGGCAAAGACTTGCATTCACCCCTCGCCTTTAAATCGCTCACGCACGCTCGCTCACTCACTCACTCACATTTTTTATGAATGATTGCGTATGGACTGATTAAAGAGATTCGCTTGGATCCTAGAAGTGAAGTTTTGCTTAGTCGCGAAGTTCGTTCACGAAAAATTATCTTCATAGCAACGTCTGCCCCCGAGCAAACTGGATTGATAAGCCTTCAATAACGCTTGTTATCCTAGTGTGAGAATTAGTGTTTTTCTTTCATCGTTGATCTTTCGACGGAACTTCTTCTGTTAATATCTACGCGGGACTTAACCGGCTTTCAATGCACGAGATAATTTTTATCAGCTCGGTCGGAATTTTTCTGAGAAAAAGTGTGCGCGTTATCTGGCACCTGTTCCCGCTCCATCACTGTGAATGTCTCTCAATATGAGTTATTTAGGGCCGATATTATAAACCTCTTTTGAATGACAACCAACTGTTATCCCCATAGAGAAAGCATTGGTGAGCAGTTGGTTGTCATTCGAAATAGGTCTATAGATACGGCCCTTAGTCATTGTTACATGGTGACATAAGCAACTTAAAATTTTAATTAGCTTAATTATTCCACACTTACTGTTTAATATTTTAACTGCAGTGAGCGCATGATAAGGTAATTCTTTGTAAAAATATTTTCAAATAAAGAATGCCAATTTTTTAATCAATATGTTACTAAGAAAAGTTCAGTATGATCAGTGACGAGCTCTTAAGTCCATGTTTTCTTGTTTATGCTGTTTTTTTCTTTTGCGACAGTTATATTTCAGTATGAAAGAGAGCAAATGTTTGAAGTGGTTTTTTGTCGTGATAGCTAATATTTTTTTCAATACAAATTACACGATTTCAACTAAATAAGTCATTTAGGCCTATCCTAAATTCCGTTAATAACGTAGCTAAAACCATAGTATGTACTGTTTTGAAGAACATTTCTTGCCTACATGGTGAAAACCATCTTAAACCAAACTGCTCAACATATTTTTTATATCTGCTCTCCTTTAGGCCTAAAAAATTATCCTCGCAATCACGGTGGAAACACGCGGGCCGTAAAATGACTAAGGCTATTACTTTCTTAACCCTAAAACGTAGTGTGTAGAACTCTTGTAAAACACAAATTCTGCAAAATTGTATTAATCAGAGGTATCTCGGATGAGACTATGCGTTCAGAATTGGAAGTTCGTCTAACGCTGAGTTACTGTATTGGGTAATGCGGTTAGTGTGCTAGACTCTTGTTCTGAATAACTCCATTTCGACTTTACTACTGACTGCCCTTGGAAGGTGTTTTTAATCGCATAAATGCATTTATTTATAATGTAATTACATTCGGAATAAATGTGGGCTTTTTTACCCCACCAGTACTATGGAGATATAAAATTGACGAGAGCCTATCAGTGCGTATAGTTTATTTTTTGCCCATCCATCTTTATCAAGTCAGACGAGTAGAAAGAATTAAGTTAAAATCGTTTACATAAGAGGCATCGAATTTCAGAATAAAAACGTCGTTGCTTTCCTCCTGTCTTTCTCTTCCATCTACTAATGTCCCCCATTTCCCATTTTAGCTCAAAAGGTGGACAAATATAATATTATTCGTCAAGTGTTTTTATTCCGTAGGTACATATTTCTAACTTTACTCATGCTGTCAGGATAGATGTTTTTTTCTTTCATATTTAGATTCGCACTGGCTGACGTTTGTAAGTATTCATAGCTACGAACAGCCCTGTGTCAATTGCGTGTAAGTTGTTAACTTACGCTCCGTTTTTAGTTGGGGTTTTCCACGCTGACCTTCCAATACTTTGTAATAAAATAATAGTTCATCGTTTGTTTCGTCTTACGCTCTAAATAACCAGTGAATGTTCGCGGATTGCGTCTACAGTTCGAGAGGTCCAGGTTTCGAATCCTGCCTCTGTCTAGGATGTTGTTGTCCCGTCGCCTCACTTCATCATTATCGGTTCTGAATATAGTCTGTTTCATATAACTTGTCCGTATTTTGACATTTCCATTGTTTGGAGCTTTAAACCTACCTGGCTTCCTGGAAAAGCACAGTCTTCGCAAACGTGTGTACTCACGCATTTCTCAGAAGTGAAACTGTCAAAATACGGAACACTTTCATGCATGACACAGACTATACCCAGGGCCATGAACTTTTTGCGAAAAGAATTTTGCCCCAGTTTGTTCCAGTGCCTTACGTGCTTATCTGTGTGCTTCATGGTTATTGTCAGCATGTCTTTGTGAAGTGACGTGTCTCATTTGACTTTGCCAGCCACAGTAAGGTTACTACAACACCACACGCATGTTGTTTGCGAGGCACGTCAAGAGTTGAAACATCTTATCACTGACTATGAATCAGAACTGTAGATGTGCACGTAAGGCAGAGAAACAAACTGGGGCAAAATTCTTTCGGCGAAAATTTCCTGGCCCTATTAATACCTCGTTGTTACAGGGCCGTAAAGCTCTTTCACCTTACCGTGACTGTTTACGACTTAGTATGTGTAAATGCGTGATTCATCACATTATATGGGCCCCATTTTACCGACGCAACGCAGCGCAAATAAAACGGATAGTCTATTGAATGTGTGCGCGTATTTAACTGCAGTGCAGCCAAACCAGACGCCCATAATTTAACTATATTTAATTGCCTCCCTGGAGCACTGCTCTCGTCTGTCTTTGTGTTTGTGTGTGTTTATTTAGAAGTACACATTTTGTGATATTATTAAATGGCAGCTTACGTGTGTGCGTTTAATTAAATGTAATTTTGTTTATTCTTTTTACAAAGTAGGCCTAAAGTGCGCAATTTACAGTCAACAGTGTGTTCTTTCAATCACTGTAGCTCATATGTTTTAAGTCTTACGTTGAACGAACTTGGGAAGGGGCAAAAGCGCTTGTGTCGGTGTACCGATTAAGACTCTTGAACGCTAGCGGTAAGTTTTTATCCAGAATGTTACTTGTGTCATTTTTAGTAAAAAAAAATATTTCCCAACAAATTGTGTGTATTCTCTTCACAGTGTGTATGTTATACTACATTTAAGATGAATGTCCAGTTGACATCTCTTCTTTGAAATACAGTGCAATCTTATTTAAAAATAAAGTTTCCTTGGTAGATTGGTAGTCTGCATGAAAGACCCGGAATGATGCATGCATTTTAATATGTTGTTCCTGATCGAAGCACTTCCCACCTCCTGTACAGATGGGCAAAACTCACCCACTTACATCTGGATAGTTTTGCCGAATATGTTACATTGTTTATTTCCCTTAAAGATTGCTGACTTGTTTTGGGCAAGCTGTCGTGGTTTTATTGTACAGGACTGTAATTCGGTACTTTCCTGTTGGCTACTTGCCCAGGCCAGAGTAATAAACGAGTTTCTGCCCGTTTACTGGTCGTACGTTTTGCACGTTTTCCTCCTCATCGTTACGAAGACTTCATTATTAGTAATGGTAGCGAAAATGGTCTTGTTAAAATGGTTTTCTTCTAAACTTAACGATAAATTTAGTTACAGTGGTTTAAGTTATCCTGTTGCAAAAATGGTAAAATTCTCCTCAGAAGAAAATATTTTGAAGGAAAGCTATAATAACCCTTTTATTATTTATTAAAGTTTAAATTTATTATCTTTAGATTGTGTTTGTCGCAAGCTTGGTGTTCGACTTGGAAAATCTTCTGAATAAGTTTATTTATCCTTCCTGCACGTTTAAAACTTGTTGCTCTGTCTGGAGTCACTAGTTATTTGCAACGCAACGTTTAAACAGTAGCCTTTGTTCAGTTTACGTATACCACCAGTTCTGGAGCGTTTTTCACAAGCTTTGAAATTGTGTGTATATAAAGACGCTGCTAGTGCCGCAGTTTTGAAATATTTTATCTACTAATCACTTACTTGAAAATTAGGTCTGAACTAATGAATACCTAGTTAAAATACATTTATTCATCTCATCTCGTAACTTTGGTATGTATTAGTTACTTCATTGTAAAATGTTAGTATTAAAATTGTCATTGAACTGAATGTGTGTTCTTCGGTAGTGATAAGATCCTTTTTGTACTGGCAAGCACTGCGGATCTGGACGGATTCAAGCATAGTCGCCTATTAGGTTTTTGTGAACATATTCCAATATTCGTAGGCCGTGAGAAATTTTGAACAGCACTTATTTATTGAAGTATTTAAGCATATCGTATAGTTGAAAGATGACGTGAAATGAGAACGATTTTAGGAAAAGACCCTTTATTAAGAGATTTAGTGCTAAATGTTACAGCGTAACGAGACGAGTTGGGACTCATAGGGCGACCTCGTGAAAAGCAAATGCTGTGTGTACAGGCGACGCCTCGTACAGGATTCTGGCTGTGTGTTGTTCGCCAATTCCCGCACATTCATATATCTGAGTCGGGAATCTCTGTTCAGAGGTTCGATTCAGTCCAAGACCTGACCACTAGTCACTTGGCATATATTGATAGTTCCCATTACAAAAATGTGAAACCAAACCAGTCGGTAAAGCGAAAATTAAGTTATTCGAATCCCCAGACCTGTATCCATAATCACTCGGACGATGTCGTTGGTCAGCAGGTTTTCTCGTGAATCTCCCGTTTACCCCGCTTCTTCATTTCGGCGCTGCTCCATACCCACTTAATCCTCACCAGCGTTGAAAACCTCGCTGACCAAAATCACTCAACCGATATTTTGTAATGTGTTTTTATCTCTCATAGTTTACGCGTAATGGTTTGTTTAAGCCATATTTTGCATGTTTCCGTTTTAACGACTACACTAAAACATACTGATATACCAAACTCAAAATAATCACAGTGAATAAAGACATTGCAGGCTACAATGACATGCTCATAAAATTAAAGAATAAACATTATTTGTATTTTAAAAAAAAATATTGAATTTTTTTAAATTTTATTTTCTGTTTCAGCAATTTTTTAAAATGCAAATAATTTTTATTCTTTAATTTCATGAGCATGTCATTGTAGCCTGCAATGTATTTATCCACTGTGATTTTTTTTAGTTTGGTATATCAGTTGGTTTTAGTGTAGTCGTTAAAACGGAAACGTGCAAAAATATGACTTTAACAAGCAATTACGCGAAAACTATGAGAGATAAAAAAATTTCACAAGAGCCAAATTTAGTCACATTTTGTATCTTAAATAAAAAAAAATATATATCTGATACGAATAAAAAATTTTAAAAAATGGTTATGAAAATTGCGGTAGACCGCGCCCTATACATTTTACAGTATACTGAACCAATTTTATCATGCAGACGCAAAAACTTTCATTTTCGGTCGCGAGAAAATTGCCTTAAGGCCTCGCTCTTTAGTTTTGCAGTGGTTTCGAAAATATTTTTTACGCAAATTAATACACGTATCAAAATTTCAATCTTACAATGTTAAGACTTTTATATCATCGTTTGTATCTGAATTTTTCTGTTCCAATACACCAAACTTTTTTTTATAAATTTTTGAAACTGAAATATTACATATATATTTATTGTGGTCAAAATAAGCTAAAATTAAGCAAAATAATTTATGCTAGCACAGCATTTGAAAAAAAAAATCTGGAAAAATTGTGTGTGGTATGACTGTACACAGTCTCTAATTTTTTTCAAAGCATTTGGTTAAAAAATATTTTAGTTATTTGTCATTGTTTGACATAAATGAAAGACCATGGCTCGTCTGTGACCATGGCTAAAAGTTTCTGGAGAACCTGAAATGTGCATACACGCAAGTAACGTTCTTTAAATACTATTCCTAAGCGTTGTTCACGTATGTTCAGTAGTTTTAGAATATACACTACTTGTGTCGGCTGAAGCTCTACACACCGCCTTTAATCTACTGGCGCAGACGGTTATTTCAGGATCTTAAATCAGTCTGTAAAGGGGCCAAGGTTTCACATTGTCTAGACGTGTTGCTTTTAGTTCAGTACAGTAACCGTGATTGGCGGAGGTAGACTAGTTGCATCACTTTTCTGGTTATCGATCCGGAACTAGTGGATCGCGGGCTGCCTGTTAGACTTCAGACTGCTGGAACTAGCCCTGTTCACCTTGCGGTATTTTTGACCTGTGACATCAGCTCGTATCGTTGTCGTACTTCAAACCGATGTAGCTGTGTGGGTTTTTAATTGTACTTTCTACTGCTTTCGTCGGTAACACATAGACATTGTTTTAGACTTTAGCAAATGATTTAATTAACACTTTTCTAATGGGTCGTTTTAAGAAAGAGGTTTTTTTTTTTTTTTTTTTTTTTTTAGGGGTGCATATCAAACTTGTAACTGTACATTTTAAATTGTGCTACCGATATTGAAGTAATATCATTTTGATGGACGAGTTTTTTAAGACAACTCGTTCCAACAAAGTGTTCAGCTAAGAATTTCTTATGGAATGCTGCACTAGAAAGGAATTTCAGAAAAAGTTATTTCTATCTGTAAGGATTGCTAGACCCGAAGTATTAAGGAAGCCAGGTATTTTCGTATGGAGTCAAATGAGTTACAGCTGCGCTAGCGTTCTTCGTAAGGTCGTGTATAGGCCTACTTATTTAGGGCTTTTTTCATCAGTTATTTTACAAGTGTCCCGTAAATGTGTTGAAAATTTTCTTAAGTCGATAACCAGCCAAAGTTATGTATAAAATATTTTGCTTTGAAAAAATTATACTACATAGAAAAATTTGCAATAAATTTATGTGAGGGTTTTACGATATGTTCATAGCAGGATTTAAAAAATTAATAGAAAAATTAAAGTCTGGCTTCAAGGGGGATTGATCCCTACCCCTGTGGATTTATCAGTTTTTTCTCCGTAACTTTAGTATCAGTTGATTTGTCTATTTTGACATGACAGTGCATAGATAAAAACCTATTCAATTTGCTGAAATGTTTGCGACCTTAATACCTTATTATTGTGTAACGGGAAACATCTGACAAGAAATAAGTTGTTTACTGACGCTAGCGACTAAAGTGGCCACAGTGTAACAGAAACCACGTAGCGCGGATTCCAGAAAGTGGAAGAAATTATAAACTATGCTATATCAAAGCGAAAAAAAAACCCGTAAAACAATCTCTTTTCCCTGATTTATGATTTATCTAAGCTGAGAAGGATCATTCCCCGTTAAAACCCACATAATCAGAGGTACGTGAATTTCGCGGATATATTGTCGGTCAGGTTGAACGCGAATACCATATACTTCACTGCAACTTGTGTTATTGGTGAAATTTCGCGAATTCAATAACCCGCATGTTATGAATCAAATATCCTATGCATTCTCAAGCCCAGTCTATGCGTTCATTGCCTGCTGTTCCACTAAGCAGCAGCTATAATGGACAAAAGGTCGGGACTTGAGTATGCATAGGATATTCGATTCTAACATGCAAGTCATTGAATTAGGAAAATGTCACCATCTCTAGTTATTGGACGGCGATTGTCTCGGCACACATTTGACTAAAGCAAGCCGGTAGTAAAGAAGTAAATAATCACAGCGCTATCGCGTGCTACCCGCTTCCATGGTTGAAAGCCAATGGATACTCGAGAGCGTGTATAGGTCTAGAACTGAGAAATTGAGAAATACAGTATGTTCCACAAGTCCGGTCTCGTAGGGTAAATATATATGGGTAGAGATGATGGTTTATCGCGGGAAAAGTTGACTGTTTGATGGATTTCAATACACGTCCAGCTTACCAGAAGATTACTGGCTTTAGCTTGTACGTGGAGCTGTTGCCCTATTTGACTGAGCCAATAAGAAACCCGATATTGTAAAATTGGATGCCTGGTATTGGTCTGTAAGACAGCTACGTTGTGTCAGTATTTTCAAGGCTATCTTGGCACAAAACATTTTCGCGATATACCATCATCTCTATATATGGGTTGAATACGTAACGTTATAGTAGTGATGCAGTGTGTGAAGTACGACTGCGGCAGTGTGTTTACCTCCCAGTGCCATTACAACAGAAAATAATGTAATATATGGCCGTGAATAGCTTTGCACATGCGGAATCCGACTTGTCCTATGAGACCGGACTTGTGGGACACTCTGTGTTGACTGTTAAAATATGCGACATTCACGCACCTCAAATCAGGTACTGCGTTCGAGTTCAGAGGGAATGGGGGAGTGTGGGTGAGGGTATTGTCTCAGATTCCTCTTTTCCCACGCTTTTTAATTTTTTCTTACCCATCCCCCACCCGCCTCCCGTCATGTGTCTAGCCTTGCTGACTGGGTGTGCCTAGCTCGTCTTGTTCATTCATTATAACACTGTCCCCAGGCGTGCTCATATTTTCTCATTCACGAGTGTGCGCCGCTCTACTCGCGCTAATGGCCGGAAGGAAGTCGTCTAGTGCCTCTTGCCCCGCCCACTTTCTCGTTCATCCCACAGGTCATTGCCGTGTGACTGGTAGCGAGGGTCTCTCCCCCCCCCCTCCCTCTGCCATCTTCATACCGTCACACCATGTCATTCCGCGCGTACCACTGACGTCACATTCCCTTGGCCGAATGCTTGTTCTGGTTTACTTGGGAAAGCTGTCCTTTACTTCCCTGCGCCCGTGCCGTGTGACGTCACTGGTCCTTAGGTCCTCTCATTCACAGACAATTGGCTTTCCGTTTTCATTAATGTATTGTAGTTTTCAGCATTTCGTTAATTTGAGAACGTTGCGTGTTTGGAGCTGTTTTACGCGTTGGTGGCTTTGCTAGCGAAGATGCGACAAGAGCTACACAGGCGCGCTGTTTCCGTTGTATCACTTGAGCTATGGGACTCGAAGCGATGACCCTATTCGTGTATTGCTGGGAAGTATGTACCAGTGTACATTCTAGTCTTTATAGAACCCTCAGTTAGTAGGCGTGCTTAAGGGGATTGAGCCCTCTCAGATCATATTTACGGTTTTTCTTAAAAATCCGTTATTAAGAGGTTGTTTTACTATTTTCACGTTGACAGGGCATTGTTTGTTTCATTCACTTTTTTTTTAAATCCATGCGACATTGTTTCTGTTACTTTTGTGACCTCTGTCGTCGCTCCCGTAAATTAAACAATTTTTTCTTGTCACCTGTTTCCCATTCCAAAATAAATATATTATGGTTCGAAGAATTTCTTAAAATCGATTAAGTTTGTATCTATGCCCTGTCGTGATCAAAATGTTGATACGTCGACTGAAACAGAAGTTATCGAGTAGAAACTAATAAATCAAAGGTGGAAGGGATCCATACCAATACCCCTAAACACTTGGACTTGCTTAAGTGAATAGGCTTGATGCAATATATATATATATATATATATATATATATATATATATATATATATATATATATATATATACATATATATAATATTGTGTTAACGTGTTCATATTTTAATTACATAATATTTCATTAAAATTATTTTCTGGAGTAAGTAACGGCACATGCCATGAGAACTATTTGTGAGTTTCATTTCACAATCTTAACTACAGTTTGTTTTAAAATTTGTATTAACGAATTTGTATGCCGGTGCTTCGTGGTTCGAAAACTTGGTGAGTTTTTTCTCTCATTTTTAAAATATTAAACCCACAATTTACACAGTCTTTTTAAGCTGTGCCGCGTCTTATGTTGAAAGTACTCAAATTTTGCGTAATAAATGAAGGATGTGGAGAATTATGGGCAGTGACTTTATAGAAACAGTACGTGTGCATTATTGGACTAAATTTGTACTAGAGCTTATTTAGTATTTATTAACTCTATGGTGAGAGAAAATTATTTTAAGCTTTACCTGGTATAATATTTAACATATTTTATAATGTACGTAATGAAAATTAAGGTTATTACTCTAGTCCCTATTTCAATACTTTTAATATATTTGCCAAATCTTAAATTAGATATAACGTAACATTCAGCATTATTAGTGACACGGGGTTTTAAGAGTAAGAGAAGGCATTCACGCTTTAATTTCGCCACAGAAACATATACTTATCATAGTTAATTTTCTTGTTATAATCGACTTGGTGAGTTCTTGTGCTTCGTCCAGTAGTTTTTGCCATGGTGTTATTGGCTCGCTCCCCTGGCAGCGCATGGTTGTAAGTGGCTAAGCGGTTGTTGGCTGCTCTGGCGCCTGCTGAGACGTGTAAAGAGCCCGGCGCGCGGTGTCGTCAAGGCTGGTGGGAGTGGCAGTCTCTGACCTTGACTAAACACTCCTCTGACATGAGCAGGCTCAGCCGACAACTACAGTAGCTGACCGCTTGCACACTTTCCTGTTATGCTCTAGATGCTCGCAGCGCTTCAAGTCCCAGAGGAAAATAGGATAATATAGGCGGTTCGGAATAAAGTGAGCACTAAAAATAGTTATATTTTCAGCCAATCCATATCTTTCCGCGCGTAACGGCTAACGGCGGGTAATTTCTAACCTTTCTGGACACGTCACTTGATGTTGCGCGTGTAAGACAAATTGCTTAGTCAGTCGGAATCTATATAGTTTGATGATTAAAAAGTTTATTAATCATATTAAATTCAATTACGTCGATTTCGGTTGCTTTTGTTTCAGTATTGTTGTATTTGAATAGGAAATTACACGAAACTATATTGCGCAATATAGCTGCCAACCATGCAAACAGTAAAAAGACTATCGGTAATGTTGAATTATATGCAGTGACGGCTAGTGATATTTTTCCAATGTTAAACTTTTAGTGCTCACTTTATCCCGAACGACCTATAGTAAAGCACTGCACGTCATCTGAGGGGCTTGCGCGGGTTCCTGCCTCACACAGACAAACGCAGTCTATTTAGGAAGCCCCTTAATTCAAACCACTTAAGATAAGCTTGCAATTTTTTAATTTATTTATGGAGACTTAGTTTCAAGTAGTGTTATTTTCGTATAGATACAAATCCTTATACTTGTAATACTAAAACACCAGGTGCGCTGTGACGTAGCCAGGATTTGTGTAAGTGAGGGAGGTCACAGCCTGAGAATAATATAATTTAGACCTACCACCCCTTTAAAGAGAGGGTCCGGGGTCTTCCTCCGGGAAAATTTGGATTTCAAGGTGCAAAGTAGTAATATGTTAGAACTTTTCGTAACAAAACGTTGAATATTCTACTTGTAAAAATATTTTTAATTTTTTTATAATTTTCTTTAAGCGCGGAAGGGTGGGGTGGGGGGGGTTATATCCCACCCCCACCCTGCCCGTCCCTTGGCTACGCCCCTGAAGGTACGTAATATTCGCATGCTGGAAACGCTACATGTTTTCGGTGGCCGCTAAGAGTTTCTCGGATTACTACTTTTTCCTTCGGCCTTACATTCCAACGCTACCCCTTGCTTACTTCATATCGTCCTCGCTGCCATTCAGTACCGCGCTCACACAATCTCTACACTTCAGATACTACATTGATGAAGGGCGAGGCTGTTAGTACAGTTAGTCCTCCCATACTCTGATGTAGTATACCAAAGTTAAGTTTTTTTGTAATTGTGTTCGGCGGAACGTTCGTTAATGTCACGGGTTCTTGTTACCGTCGATTTTTTTTTTCAAATATATATATTTTTTTTTAAATCGTGTATGGAAGCAAACAGTTTAAAATTGTTCCATAGAGCATTTTTGTGAATGTTTTACATGTGCTGTTGTTCAGTATTTAAAAAATATTACAAAAAGAAATAACGGAAACAAGAACCCGTGGCTCTAACTGTGCCAAGTATAAAAACTCTGGACAGTCAGTAAGACAGCATTTCCTGCCGAATAGAATGACTTGCTCTCCGCGAGCTGCTGATCGCTCGTGTAGTACCGATTAGCTGTTCCAGTTATTATCCAGGTCGACGATAAAGACCGTATAGTTTTGGACTCGGTTTGCGTGGATCAATAAGTCGTCCACGTGGCTTGGAGTCTTACCCGAATACTACAGCTATAAGAAGTTCTTTAAACGTAAGAAAAGTCACCGCGCGATGATTGCTGGAGGCAAAAAAAGAAAAAAAGGAAGTAATGTAGAAGACACTAATAGGGCGTCAATACCACTGCTGTCTTCGTTCGTGGAGCACTAACGTGGCGCGCAGTGTTACGTAGTATTATTCATTTTTCAATTACTTTAAACAGTTACGCTATAATTATATTTGTTTTTGTTTCCGAATATTATTGTAGCAATTAAGGCAATACTCTCGTGTTTCTACTGTTTCGATATTAAAAAAAAACTAAAACAAAACACACGTCACAAATTAAATATGTTTGGCAGTTTTGTTACGAATGGTTTGTGTCGTGATAGCTAGTTTTTTAGACAAAATGTATAATGTTTCGACCAATATCCCAATTGACAAAAACATTTTAGGTACGTAATTAGCTGAATCGTAGTATCTACCAACGACTATCTACCTACCGTCTTGAAAAAAAAAAAAAACCGCAAACGTGGTGAAAACCGTTTTAAACAAAACTTCCAAACTGATGTTCGGTTTCTGCTCTCGTTTAGACTTAAACTGCAATGGAAACAGTTGAAATAGAGCGTGATCTTAAATAACGTGTTTTTCGATGGATGTCCCATCTACTGTAAAACGGTTCAGTCATTTCAATGCGCTGCATTCTTTCTGAAATGGTTGAGCTTTTTTTTTTACCTGCTTTGTTTATTCCTATCTGCTTCCCTCTTTCCTATCGCATGTTCTTCTGCTGGAGGTAAAATATTAGTTTTTCCACGGACTAATGTGTATTAAACATATGTTATTTGAATTCATCGATAATACGTTAATTCTTACGCTTAAGTGAATGTAGCAAAAATAATTACATTTACAATTTGAAAATTGGACTTCAAGTAAAGATAAAGTATTTTTGGAATATCGATACTGCGTGTGATAGATTACTTCTGCCTGTCGCACTTGAGGGTGAAGGGAGCGGGGGGGTCATTCCACGTGAGTTGTCATTCATAATACTTGAAGATACCAGAATCAGTTTATCACTTATTTTCCCAGTTTATCGCCTATTAGATCAGGTTCCTTATTTGCTTCCATTTCAAAGTATTATTGTGGTATTATTGTATCTGGAGCTAAGGATATGCGTAAACCGTTTAAAAGTGTCCTTACAATGATATTTTGCGTAACTTAACTCCTAGTAGGTAATGTTTTTAAAAAGGCACATTAGTTTCCTATGCAGTATCACGATTTTGGCGTTAAAATAGTTAAATCCCTTTGCTAATGTGTTACCAACTTAAGGACGAGTACTCCAACCAGTGAGATAAAATACGTGAAAGTACGAGTCGGAATTCTCTCAACCCCCACCCCCCCTCCCCTCCTTTCATAAGTTCCCCAAGGTTGGTTTCATAAGTCGACTGGTAGTGGAAAAATTTCCCAGCCTGTCCCCCCCCCCCTTTTTTTTTTCTCGTGTGGACTGCTTGGTCCATTCCACACGTATTTTTTCCGAGAAGTATGATTTTTGGCTCGATTCCATATGTTTATCCGTTTTTATTGCTTTGAAGAAGAGGGTCGTCTTCTGTCCTTTTCCGTATCACAGAAACAGGAAGAGTTGTGAAATAGAGTGGCTTTAAAGGTGATAAGTACCAGTAATTTTGGAATATCGGAACTTCTGCATTTATTTTGTCCTACAAATTTTCTTTAAAGTTTTAGGCTTCGACAAGGCAGACGGAATAGTATCTTACATTGTATACCGTTGGCATTGCTCGACTACTATTGCTTGTACTAAACCTGTGACCATCCGTAGGAAAAAATAACTCTTCCTGTGGAAGGTTACTAGTCAAAAACTAACAAAAGTAGTTAAGGTGTGACAATTCGGTAGCGCTTACGAAAGGTATTATCTGTGCCATCTCAGACGGGAAAATTTTAATAAATTTCATTGTATGTAACATAACAGCAAAAATTGAAGCGTTCAAAGATGTCGGATACTAATCTCTCTTAAGTGGCCACATCATCTTAGTGTATAACGAATGATTAAACTGACGTATTTTTTATCTTGCCCTTTTATGATTTTATTTGGTGATCCTGTTGTTTTATCGAGGCGAATATGCTTTAACAAGAGTTCAGTAGAGTTTTTGTAAACCGTCGGGTTGGTATGTTTTGAAATATTACAGAGAGCTTTTTAGGGCGCCGTCTACCCGCGCGTGAGAGGCTCAAAAGCGACGGAGCTGTAAGGTCGACCTTGAAGCGCGCATCAAATCCCGCATCGCCTCAACGTGCCAAGCGCTGAACTAGCGTGCAAGGTTCCCGCCGAACGGTTTTTACTATGTGACACTAAGCGGTGACCATATAATTTTGTTGGTGGAAAGTCTGTAAGTAAGTTCAGTGCAGGTCGCAATCTGAGTTTCACGTACATCCTGTTAGTACAGTCTGAAAAGGCCGTTTAGCTATGTTGGAGGGCTTATAAACAGTGTTTTTAATGAGCATGGCGTCTTAAAAATGAAGTTCCGACCTTGCCTGAAGTTTGTTTTCTTTTCGTGCGTTGGCACAATAGGCACACTTGGAATATTTTCGTAGAAGGAAACCTGTATACGAACACACTGCAACGCATTTCAAGCGTGGGGTAGGCGGTCGCCTTAAGGTGCAGAGTTGCGAATTAGAAGCTGTCAATGTACAGGATGTATTGAATTTTCATAGTAACCTCGTCTGAAATGTGCATTATGTTCGTAGATCGAAATCGCAGGTCCCAACTCTGTGACGAATTTGAAGCGCCAAGATGTAAACATTGGCTGAGTGTCTTTTAAGAACTAGTTTATTTTATGTAATCGATATTACGGAAGTGTAATTTACGTATACAGATAGTAAAAATAAGTGTCTATCATTTAGAATTCGTGTAACTGTTTTGAAAGACGTAAATTAAAATTAGCAAAATAAATTAAGGAACGTTTTGTGGTAGGTCACGTGTAACGAAATGTTCAGACATAAACTATGCGATGGCCTAATAATTTTACGGTGTGTTATTTGATTTTCAATATGTAAATTAAGATTATTTTTTTCTCCGTCTAGGTAGTGGGTACAAATGTGATTTTGCAGTTAATTTTTTATTACATGAGGTTTGAGAGCACGCCTGTTAAAATTTTTTCAGCCTATTACGTTTCACGAAACGTCTGTATCAGCTTGTCTTTAAAACTGGTAACATCGCTTTCATGATATCGCATTGTTGGAAATGAGTATTTATCTGCTTAAACGTCAGTTCTATTTTCAGCAGATAAAGTGAAAGCGCTATGTATTGTATTTGTGTAATATCTGTAAAGTAAAGTATGGAAGTTGTAGGCATGCAGTGTCGCGCGCGGTCTTGCTGGCGCGAAATGCGTGCTAGGAGTCATCAGACGACGTAATTCCCCGTAATGACGTCACCGCCTAGTCGGTGTCCCTGGAGTGCGCCGTTTAGAAGGTTGCTGCGACCGGCTTACGGGCAGATATTAGCTGGCATCTGTACTGATGAGCGTCTTTTCACTTGTTTCGCAAGTGCTGTGAGAGTTTTTAACGCTTCAACGATATTCCTGCGACTAGCTGTAGGCGTCGTGCCCATTACAAGTCTGTACATAGGTGTGTGTATTTGTATGTAATATGTAGCTACTATGTATCCCCGGCTCCAGGCCATATTTATTTCGGTTTCCCATGGTTTCCCGAAATCGCTCCATGCGATGTTGAGAAAATGGCCACATAGCAGAGTCCTCTCGCAGTTCCTGTCCTTGTGTGCATTTGTGTAACAGCAGGAGCGGATCCAACTACAGTTTTTTTTGGGGGGTTGGGGATAATTCCTCAAAAGTAGCTATGCCACACCCAGAGTCGAAGAAGGGGTTGGTTTGGGAGCCCGCCTCCGAAAAAATGTAGTTTTTAAGGGGCAAAATGGTACTATTTAAGGTATTTCCTAAACAAAAAACTTTGTGCCTGGACATCCTGTGTGTAAACAAAATTTGTATTTTACTGTGACTTGTGAATATACAACTTGAATTAATTTTCACGTCCAGTTGCTAGCTGCATACGAGGGCTCGCCCAGACTTGTCTTCTGTCAAACAATTTTGGTTACACAGTCGGTGTCCATTCATAACTTTTGCATAAGTTGCGAGTCAGTTTTTGGCGAATTATCAGGAATTTTATCAGGCATTGCAAAACTACATATTCAAGTTTTGTTCAAGGAACCGATGATATTTTTTTACTGCGTTCAGTGATACGAGTGTCCTTGCTTTCTGATGCGCTTTAGGCGCCGTCAACACCCGGCAAACCAATTCTACAGCGCTTTGTGACCTGTATTGATGTTTGACTTTTTTTTATTTAACTATACAGAGTAGGGTTGCCAAGCCAACTGTGTTCAATTTTTTTATCTGACCGAACACGCCTGGAATTTTTAAATTGGGTTTACGGATGTCGACTGTGAGATAAACATATTTTTATCTGGCTTGGACGCATTCCTAATTCTCACGTTGAACACGTAGCTGGGGAAGTCTGGTGTTTGCCATATCTGTTGGCAGGACGAGGAGTTTAAACATTTGCACTTCACTCGTGAATACATATACACATACTGACATCGCACCTTACCCTGACGCGCGGGAAGTCCAGCACGACGGTTGTTTTCACTTCTCCGCGTCGTTGATCGTAAACATTGTTACGAATATGTGAACGCAAAAAGAGGCAATGGTATTATTCAGGACCATCTACTCCCTTATTCTAGTTTGTACGGCGACCATTTCGATTTCAACTCTACTCCTCGATTCCTTTTGTTGTTCAGGGAAACAAACGGGTTGGTTGGGAAGAGAAAGGAATTGTTTGTAAAAATGAATAGATTGGGTTAGTCAACTAGACCACCTGCTTTTCGTTGAGGAATATTGCAATCGTTTTTTCACTCAAAATGTACTGTAAAATAGTGTGGTATATTTATGTTTCTCTTATTTACGTATCCAATGGAACTTAACATTTATAACTTGAATTTACTATCTAAAAGTATCGTTCTCGTACCGTCAATAAAGTTATTCGTGTCGTTTACAACTTTCTACAAGAAAGTTGAAAATTTTCTATATATAGGCTATCTCAAAAATTTTTTTCTATTTGTATTTTGGCACCCTTTCAATTCCAAACGAACGTTTATTTCTCCTTCGATTCTTCTTTGGTTCAATGCTTAAGTAGTGTGCGGCATTGACTCATAACTACTTGTTTGACCCACGACATTTTATTTTGAATAATTATGTGAAATCTTAGTTAAATTCTGATCAGAATGGCCGCTACCAGTGGAATTAAAAGCGTTTTTGCCAGGTACCTACTCCTTCCCGCCATTCTCCTGTCTGGCGTGTTGCCATGGCAACAGTGTAATGTCAACAAAGGTAATGTTATGATGAAATTGCGTATTTAGTAATGGAGAGCAAGCTTTCTTTAAAATTGTGTGGTAGATAAATAAACACTGAAAACATCAATTGATTTCTATGGTTTTTTCGAAGTCAATATGGATAAAATACTCAATGACAATCCTATAGATAATGGTATTTGTCAACTTTATGAGTAAATATTTACCCAGAATTACTAATTCATTACGCGTGATCTCTTGCGCCGCAGTTAAATGCACGAGGTTCCGGCGTCAGATTGTGCCTCAGAAGTTTGTATGTAACACTGGAAACAATTTTGTTTAAAACGTTGGCTAAAACTATTGTCTAGAATTGCTATTTTTTAACTTTCGCAAATTGACTTAAAGAAACCTAGAGTTATAGATTAATGTTTTTAGCGTGGAATTATGTACCACGCCCTCTTTAAGGGTGCCTTTTGGCTGAATGTATTATAGGTACGCAAGCCTTACAGGCGCCGGAACAGTAAGGGCGATACATGTGTATACATTACATAATAACTTCTACGTGCAAGGTGCTGAACTAGTGTGTAAGCTTTCCGTTGTCGGTTCTCTTATATCACAACACTTATCTTTTTATTATGTAATAACGAAGATAAAGAAATGCTGCGTTTCCTCGGGTACCTTACATTTTCTGTGGCGGAATTTTCCCTGCTATAAAGTAACAGTGAAAGTTTTTTTTTTTTTTTTTTTTTTCCTTCTCGAAATGAACGTTACAGACATAGCAGACGAAAATAGACAATCCCGGCGCATGTACATCCTTATCTGATGTTCGTATGCAGACACAATTTAAAAATACTGCGCTGTTGTTAGATGACGATATAGAACTGAGGATCCGCAGTCAATCTGGCGTCTGGTACAGAGGCATAAATAAACTTATAATTTTAAGGAGTATGGAAAGTTACGGTGTTGAGCGAACAACTGGAATACTCGATCGTCGATAAAATCGAAACTACTTGTCATAATTCAATGGGATTTGTACCGAGTAGATATTCTATTAACGGACGTTTGATTTACATATCACTGTGCGGTAGTATGCTTTACTGTCGAGTCAAAAATTTAAAACGGTATTAGGAAAATAAGGGATTGAAACCACAAAATCCATAAAAATGTAAAACGGTTATGTTTTTCATTTTTAGTACGATAATATCTTGAACTCTATAATAACAAAAATTCAAAAATATTCACATTTTGATTTTAAGTAATTTTACTCTCCGAAAACCTGCGCGCGAGTAGTTTACGGATGTCAAAATTATTTTTAAATCAAAACGCAAATATATATTTTTTTTAATTTTGGTTATTACAGAGTCCTAGATATTATCGTATTAAAAATTATAAACATTACTGTTTTTAATTTTTATGGACTTTGTAGTTTCAATGCCTTATTTTTCTGAATACCGTTTTTAATTTTTGCTCGAAAACAAAGCGTATTACCGTCCTGTGCTATATAAATAAACGTTCGCTAATAAAGTAGCTACTAGACAAAAAATTTCATTGAAATAAGATGGGTTGTTCTGATTTTATCGACTATTGAATATTCCAGTCGTTCGCTCGACACCTTAAATTTTCCGTACCCCTTAAGGCTGTTCACGTGGCAAAAATTCATAATTTTATGTTTGGACGACATTTCCAACTGTAAAAAAAAAAAAAAAAAAAAATAGCTTTCACAATTTTCCCACAGCAGCGTGTAAAAGTCAGGATTGACAAGTTACGGGAACATAGCAATAACAAAAACGAAGGGACTTACTCGAATTAAATAATTTACACTGAAATTAGATATAATGGGCCATATGCTAATGTATTTAAAACACTCAACAAAGTAATTTCTTTTCTTTTTAATTGACAAAAATTAAGTAAATTGTCATAATTTTCATATTTTAAAAAAAGTAGATAGGAATGACATTTTTTAAAAAAATATTTTAGCATATTGCTCATTGTATTTAATTTCAGTGTCAATTATTTAATGCGCGTAAGTCACTCGGTTTTTGTTATTCCTATGTTCCCGTAACTTGCAAATTTTGACTTTGTCGTGTCGCTGCAGGAAGACCAAGAGAGCTAAAAAAATTTACTAGTGGAAAATGACGTCTATAAAACTAACACTATGTTATGCAAATATAAAATTGTGCATTTTAACCACGTGAACGCCCATGAGGGCTTGCGTACATGAAAACTCCCGTACGAACAAAGATAGGTATTTACATGTAAACTTATACTCGGTTAGGTCTAGTGCACTCTAAACTTGAATCAGTGAGAAATAAACATCTTCAACAAAAAAAAAAAAAAAAAAAAAAAAAAAAAAAAAAAAAAAAAAAAAAAAAAAAAAAAAAAAAAAAAAAAAAAAAAAAAAAAAAAAAAAAAAAAAAAAAAAAAAAAAAAAAAAAAAAAAAAAAAAAAAAAAAAAAAAAAAAAAAAAAAAAAAAAAAAAAAAAAAAAAAAAAAAAACCAGCAGCAACTGAAGTTAGTGAAATCGTGCTGATTGTTTGTGACTTGATGCTACTGATTTAAAAGTGGTTTTATGCTTAGTCTCAGTGAATTTCGCCTTCATGGTAACAGCTTTTAAATAAATTCTACCGGTTTATCTGTCAAACATACTGTTCCTTGGAATTTCGGTGATTCACATTTTACTGTTTGTAACCACAGATTCGTATTTAGTCTGATATTTCAAGATATTGCTTTCGGGCAAAACCTATTTTCTGTATTAATGAGAGGAAAATATTGCAGTAGTTTTCAGGGTGTTGAAATAAAACAGCATAAAAGACCCAATATCAATTTGGGACACTGGCGGGAATAAAAAGTGGTTGCATCAGGTGAGTAAGCCCCGCCCCAATTTTTGCTCGCATTATGGTTTCGTGGAAGGCAGCATCCTTTAATTCATCAAATTCGAAACTGTTGTTTTCAGTGAATATTAGCAGCAAAGACTGGAATATTTTTATAATAGTTGTATAATTTCCAGTACATTATAGTTCCATGTATTATATTTTGGAAGTGAACACATTCTGAAGCGTTGTCGCTTTTTGTCTCACGGTATTTAATATTTACAGCTGAGAGGCTGTAGTACCTAAGTCGCCGAGGGATGGTATTAGTGGCTATCGGAAAGTTTGGTCGTGGATTTTGCTTCAGCATCGTTACGAACTGTGTTAGGTTGACCTTGGCCTGGAACTTAACAATAGTTCCTGCGCTGATCCAGTTGAGGTCAGTTGGTGTTTTGTTGAAATATGAGGACGCTAAACGAATGTACAATGGGAAGGAAACATGAAGCTTAAAAAATTAAAGCTGCAAAGTAAGCATAGGTGTCAATTTTGGTAGTAGATCCTTCACTGCACAAATAAAAGATTTACCAAACGTGTTGACAAGGTTAACGCATTTGTTTTACGGTTTGACTTATTTGCATTGTCGCTCGTAAAAATAATTTTCGTTAATGGCAATTTGTAGTTATTTTCGTCTCAGATTAGGGCTTTAATAAATTCTGGGAATTTCGTCACTTGTTTGAAACATTCCGTGCTTTTCCATCAGAAGTTCAAGCAGAAATAATTTGCAAGTATAGTTTTCCCCACCCCCTTATACACACACACACACACACACACACACACACACTTTTCATTCCGACTAGTCACAGTGATTATCAGACAGGCATTTGTTTTTGGAGTTATGTAACTCTTGGTGTCAGCTTTAACTGGGGAGGCTGCGGGCGAAATTATCTCGCGATCTGTCGGACTTACGAGTGTCACCAAGGAACACGACTTGGGTGCCTTATCTCGCATATTTCATCGTTACTCTTTCTTATCTGCGGTATCTGTATGCGATAGTGGATTTCGTTCGCCGGCAACCATTTGCGTGCGTCAAGTTTTTCGTAGAAGGCCGCATAAAACATTGTGTGGACAATTGTTCCAAATGGTTTTGCGCCTGTTTATTTAAATGTAAGAATGTAGATTGATAGCACTAGAGAAAGTTTCTCGGACATTAACAGTGCGCTGTAGATAAATAAACGCTGAAAACATCAATTGATTTCTACGCTTTTTTCGAAGCCAATATGGATAAAATACTCAATGACAATCCTAGATAATGGTACTTGCCAACTTTATGAGTAAATATTTATCCAGAATTACTCATTCGTTACGCGTGATTTCTTGCGCCGCAGTTAAATGCACGAGGTTCCGGCGTCGGAGATTGTGCCTCAGAAGTTCGTAACACTGAAAACAACTTTGTTTAAAACATTGGCTAAAACTATTGTCTAGGATTGCTATTGCTTAATTTTCGTAAATTGGCTTCAAGAAATCTACAGTTATAGATAAATGCTTTTAGCGTTTAATGAAGTACCACGCCCTCTTAAAACTGTTCTTTTGCAGCCTCGGTTTTTCTCAGCAGCCTCAGCAGCATGTGTGTAATATAAATATCTTGTATCACCTTGCGAGTGTAAAAGTCTATGCGAGGAATATTCACTTCCCTGTTTAGTTCATTAGCTATTTTACATACATTTCTTTGTTCCCATGATTTAAAAAGGTCAAGAATTGGAGTCAGAACACGATTCCTGTGTTAATACCAAAAATATTCAGCATTCATTGAATAGCTGCTGTTAGGGGATGTAGGATTTGTTAGAAAAACACAAATGTGTTTATAAACATCGCAACAAATAAATATAAGCGCACTGTCGTGTACGGAAGATCAGTGTGCAAAAACGTTTAGTGGCCGATTTAAGGTAATCTGCCCAGGTCGTCCAGATCTTCAAGCGATAGACACTTATCTTAAAACTGCTCAACGAACGTGTAATACCTGCCTAGGAATAGCAGTCAAATAACATTACGCGTGAGTATACTACCATTTTCAGGCCCTCCTGTAATTGATTTTCTTGCTGCCGAAAATAACGAAAATAGGGTGTATTTACGGTTCTTGGTGCAGAATTTAAAAAAAGTTACAGGCGTGTTCTACGCTTCTATATCTTTAATATTACGTAATACCATTATAGGGCAACAATTGTCGTGCACCTAGAGACTATGGTGAGATATGATGCACGTGCTGTATCGTCCGTCCCGCTTACATGCTTCGAACATACAAAATACATCCACCCAGGCAACTACCTTACAATCCGAAGTGTAGTAGTTATTGTATAGCGCCGAGTGAGATCGTGCCAAATAAGCGTGGAACTAAACTGACTTTGCTTCGTGAACATTGTCATTGTTCTCTTTCGCTCTCTCTCTCTCTCTCCTTCGAGGTATTCCGTGATGTTCGTATCTTCCCTACCTAACCTCGCCTCCCTCCAACAGCTCGGTCAACGTGGGTACGGAAACGAGAGTATAATGCCCCTCTTCTCCCACCCCACCCCACCCACCTCGCTCTGCGACAATCGGCGAGTCTTACGGCGGGAGGCCCGCGCGAGCGATAACGCCGACACCTCAGTTGTCGACGCGAAACCGTCCATGGAGGCTGACGAGAGGATCGAAGCAAGGTAGCATAGGGCAGGCGCGCGCGGGGGAGGAGGGGCATGTCGCTCGAAGGGTCGTCCTGGCGGTTCTCGACGGCCGTGTGGTTCATGCAGGACCTGGTGGACCCCGCCAAGGCCGAGCTGGACCGCGAGCAGGCACAGGACGACGAAGAGGAAGAAGAGGAGGAGGATGAGGAAGACGTGGCCGACGACGACGATGACCCCTACGAGTACGACGAGGAGATCCCGCCGCCGTCGCCGTGTCCCAACTCCTTAGACGACGATCTCATCCTTGAAGGTAAGCGCACCGTCGGCCCGGAGGTTACCGCACTGCACCCTTCCACCGCGCGCTCGAGAGCACGTCTTCTTCGCACGCACACTTCACGCACGATGCATTCCGTTGTTGATTTCTTGTGCTGACGCCGTGGGCTGTCTGTTGCAGTAACGCAGCCACGAACCCTTCTGACCTGAAGACATTTAGTGTCTTGATCTTCGCTTCTGCCCATAGTTAATCTTATCTTCACGTCCTTTGTTCGGGACGAATAGTTTTGAATCGTTTTGTCATTTAGTCGACTATGGACGAAATCTACCCTTCGAGCTGCGTGTTTTCTAGATCTTACTCGATTTGGATATTGCGAAGTTTTTCAGGTTACTCTTCTTGAGGGTGGAATTTGTCAGAACTACGCAGCTCTGAAGGCGATATGATGAATTCAGTTCTTCAGCAAGTGTGATGTTGCTGTCGTTGCTCGACATTGTTCTTCCCTGATTCCCTGATATTTAACTATAGTCATTGGCGTTCTCACCTCTCCAGATGGTTGTAGTAAGACTAATGTGTTAAATATTTAAATATTTAGGTTGAAAAGTGTGTGAGAGGGTGGGTGGGTTCAAAAAGGCAAGTCATTTACATGCCTCGTTAAAATAACGTTACTGTTTGAAAGGCCTACCCTTGCACATACTTGCCTAAACGAACAAGAGGTGTTTTTCCCTAATTTTTGGCACCTACTAATGCTGCTATTGTTAAATATTTTTAGTATTAAGTTTAAAGTTTGTTTTCAAAGTAGCTTCGCACATTTGTAAAGTTTGAGTTCGTAAGTTGTTGTAAACCGTAAATTCCTAAGAAATTGTAAGCGGAAATTTTGGGTTACGTAAGAGCAGGTCAGACAAAGGAAACTGACTGATTAAATTCCGCGATATAAAACGTTGATAACGTGTTGCTAACATTCCAGACGCTTCGGCAGAATTTATCAGCGCCAAAGACCAATTCAGTACTGTGAAAGAGGACTATAATTTTTCCTCGCTGTGACACACGTAATCGCAAATAATTATTAGGGTTTGTACGAGAATTCTTGAACGCGAAATTACCGAACGTGTTCCCAATATGTTAACCTAATAAAAACACTTTTCGAACTAGGCTTGGTTGGTTTTTAAAATACGACACGCTTACTATAAACGTGTTTTATTTTGTCTCTCCCTTCTTTAATTTCCTCGGTGGCTAAAAACTGCTCTTCCAGACTACCTGCAGCTATAAAAAAATTACTTACTTGATTCGCAAGACAGGAAGATGAAAGCTTTCGTTGTACCAACAATAAATTAATTGCATGGTCATCGCTCAAAGGCTGTAAAATTTTCTAGTAAAACGATCCGGCGGTAATTTAATCAATAATTAAGACTATTATTGACTCCCGTACCGTGTTGTCTATATCACTTCTCTTTGTTATTGCCTTCTGTGGATAAAATATTATCGAGCAAGAAGAAAATGTTTGTAGTAAGAAGATATTATTTGTTGCTGATAGTATTTTTTTTACGGCCAAACAAGTTCCAAGAATTTTTTTGTAGAAATCTGAACCCGACGTGATTTCGCCCACACTTCCCATTGAAAGTTTTACTTTCATATACTGACAGGTTAATAAGGTAAAGGAAGTACTAAACAGTGACTCGAGCGTTTGAACTCGTCGAATATCGATACTAATTTTGGAGCGAGTAAATGCTAATCGAATTCGGAAAACATTTTCACCGCTACGTTTTAAGTATGTGTAGAAACCTAGTAAAGAAGAACCAGATAACCGAACTCCTGTCAGGCTTAAGAGTCAGTGAGTGCCTCAATGGTTTTGGAAGTCGGGTTTCTTTTACGTTTGTGATACGATGAGCATTAAAAACACAAATGTGGTTTAAAATTCTACCACGTTCGAAATTAATTTGAACTCATTTAAGTTATCCGTTGCACTTGGAGAACTAGGCGTTAAGAATTAAGACTATTTTTCGTTAAATCAGATGTTCCTATATGTTATGCGTTGTTACGACAAACTATGATTAGATTCACACGGTTTTTTCTATAGTGGAAGCCGCGAGGGATATGGTTCGATTCATTATTGTCTTCCTCCAAGTTGTCGGTAAGTCTGGTTCTAGGATCGTTGCATCACGAAAGGCAACGTCAGGCCATCTTGTAACCGTCCTGCTTAGTCATCCTGGGAGCTTAGCAATCTTATCCTCGCGTCTTATGTTTGGAACACTTATCTTTTAAATTAGCAGCCATGCACTTGATCTCGTTGGAGGATTTTTCTTTTTAGCTAAAATGTAGCAGGATGCATTACAGTCCTCACTCTTTTACGATCGACGAAGTCTAGCAATGATTGTTTTTATGTAATGGGTAGATGTACTACAGATTTCGGTACAAACTAAAAAAATTGACAAACATAACACAAATTATGTTAATAACTTCGTGTTAAAACATTTTTTGGTAGAAAATGGTGTCATCAGTTTGAAGACAGTCATTAATGCTGTTACCGGTATGATTTCCTCTTCTCCACTCCCTCCCCCTCACCATAACGGTAAAAAAGCTATACAATATTTAATATGTGAACCATACATCTTTCATTAGTCAGAGAAGGTAATAGGTACATGCAACCGTACTGCTGTACCATACATATATATGTATAGAAAGTTTCTAGTTACACATTACCATAAGTCAGCAGTATTTGACTGACTTGTTTCTGCCAGCAGTTAATGTGTTCACATATTTATGTCGTCGGCCTAAAAATGAAGGCAATGTGGAATACGTTCGAAATAGTTATAAACTTGATCCTGTTAAATTCGCTTCTGATTTCAGCCTAGTGTAACCTTAGAATTAATGTTGTAAAGGTGGAATTCTGTAGTAATTTAATACAGAATTATAATCGAATTTAAAAACTAAGTGGGGCTCAATACAATATTAAGTAAGTCGCCGTGGCATCAGATGATGGTTCCTGCATGCTGTCTAACGTCTGTAAGGAATGTGTTCACTGAATTTGGCACTATCTGTTTAAAAAAAAAAAAAAAAAAAAAAAAAAAGTAACAATGCCTCTAAGTGTGTAAGGTATGCTGTAAGAGCACCATTGACGTAAACGTGGTTGCATACTCGTCAGGGGAAGTTGCGCATCTTGGGTCGCCAAGACACCTGCCGGAAGGCCTCTTTAGCGGAGGAGGCGATAAACGGTGGTGCCAGTGAGAGAGAGGACTTTCGTAAACACTCGACACTCGTTATGCAAGACTCGTTCGTAATATGGTCGTGTGTTTGGAGAAGGTCGCGTCATGGGAGTAAAGTAGAATGGACAAGAGATGGCATGTTACGTCGCACCACAAGTTACCTGGATATAGGTTGTTTATTTTCCTCCACGGCAGCTGAAGCCTACTATGTTCACATTAGAACGTACGTTAACAAGAATCGTTAAGGTACAGATTTTACTGTTAAAAAACAAATGAAGTACTTTTGTTAAATTTTGTGCAGAAGTAAACAAAATGGCAGTACATTTACAACATCTGCAATTAAAAATATATAATTACTATGACTAACGCACTGTTTTACAGTCTTGCATACGATTATTAAGACACTCGTCTACCTAGAGCTATTTTCCCGCGTTGGAGGCTAAGAAGCGAGGGAGCGATAAGGACGACACTGGCACGTACATCATGTGCCTCATCGCCGCTATACGCAGTGCTCTCAACCGGCGCGTAGTGTTCTCGTCGTGTTGCGTGTACATATGGGACTTTAAGCGGCAACCCTATAATTTTATTAGTGGAAAGTTTTGAGGAAAGTCCAATGCAGGGCCTTATACTAGTTTCGCAGACATTCGTTCACAATATTGTGAAGCACGGTAGCCTGAAAATGCCGTTTTCGGCCTTGTTGAAAGGCTTGAAAATGCTGTTTGCGACACACGTGATGTGTTGTAAGTTGTATTCCGCCCTGGTCTGAAATGTTTTTTTTTTCTTTTCGTGCGAACCTCGCGGGAGCACGTTGATTACTGAATATCTCGTATACATAGAAATAAATAAATTCTCCCCCTTGTTTTTTTTTTTTTTTTTTTTTTTTTTTTTTTTTTTTTTTTTTTTTTTTTTTTTTTTTTTTTTTTTTTTTTTTTTTTTTTTTTTTTTTTTTTTTTTTTTTTTTTTTTTTTTTTTTTTTTTTTTTTTTTTTTTTTTTTTTTTTTTTTAGCATGGAATTTTATATACATGTTCTGTCCCTCTACTGCCGAGTAGTAGGATAAGGAAGTAACTGCCTTGCGGTATGCCGAGTTAGTGCCACCACCGCTGGGAAAGGGGGAGGGGGGGTGCCGACGAAATTATTTTTCACGACACACAGGAACCTCCGCAGTTTCTGAACACTTGTGTCGCGTGTTTGTCGGCCAGTTCGCGTATTTGGTTGTGCGTAGGGATGCCTTATCCAGGACCTAGACGCTTGGATTTTTATGGGGAAGAGAATTGGTGTCATTTTCCCTTGGTGCTAGTTATGGCTACTTTTGAATTCAGGGCAGGATTAATACGGAAAGGAAGGCTGCCCCATCTTATTTTAAGAAACAATATTTTATAGTAATTTATGTTGATCAATTATTGTTGTATTTATTTTCAGTTTTAAGGCCTTAACGAATATTTTCTTATCAGTGTTAATGATTGTAGTGAAGTAGGGGTTCGATCTATATTCTCTGTACCAGTCCTTCACCTACGTGGTTTTACCATAATCATTACAGGAAAATTACGCCTATTATGATATGGACGCCCAAATTTTGTTACACGCTGATTCCTCTAGACGTTCAATTTATTCCATGCGTTTTTACTTGGAGAGTATTTTTCGAGGTTTTATCTACTTGCCTACTCTGCTACATATTATTTAAGTGTCTTTTGCCGCATATACAGTGGAGAAGTATATCAATTGAAATATCACTCTGGCATAATGTGTGCTCGTTAAGGTGGCAAAACGTATTATTTAAGTTGTTTTGTCTAGAATTATACAAGTTTCTAACATCCAAAAGATAACTTGTGTTTTTACTTACTTCAACATTACCTTTTCAATTGCTCATGCAATGCATTTTAGCCCGGATTTGCATCATTGCGTTCATTACAATTATATGCCATTTGTGGCCTCTCATTTTTAATTATTTAAATCTGATGAGTTACACAGTATAAAATTACGGATGATCGTTGTCTTAACGTGCCACATGGTGAAGTTTGCATTTCCGTGACTCAAGTTCTGCGGTGTCTCGTATGTTTGTTTGAATCGGTCCATGGTGTATATTTTCGTATGGGGCTGAAAACTCTAGTCCCCTCCCCTGCCTCTTTATTTTCATGACCCATTTCCACTTCGCGCTACGACCTAGCCTTGACACGCCCTGCGTCGCGACCTGATAATCCACGTTGGTCCGGGAGGAGGGTGGACTAGGCCCGCAATACTTGCACTTCAAGGGCAAATTTGAAGAAATAGAGCTTAACGAAGGTGATACAAGGTGTGACTGTGGACAAAATCAAATCAGAAGCCATATGCTTTAGTGTATTCTGTGTCCAACATTGTGTACAGGAGTTAATCTCCGGCAATCTACCTCGAGTTCCGTGATCATTGTTAACCTTTGCTACCCTTTCGCACTGATTGGACGTCCCAATTTTTTTGTTATATTTTTGAAGCATTGAAGAACAATAATTCAATTATTTTATTTTAAGTGTTAAAATGTGATGTCCCCAGAAAACAGCGCCCCTTAGAGAAACATGACCTTATAAGCTTTTGAAAAGTATGTATTTTTATTTTGTACTCGGACGTTAATGTTTAAGTAGTGTGAAATATATGCACAGTGTTTGTTACATGTTTATTTTAATTTACGGAAATGCAGGAATAAAGTAACTGGGGCTGCAGATGTGCATATTTGTCACTAGCCAATAGAATAAAGTGTTGCTTTTGGTGTCGTGTGCAATCACCCGGGGCTTGTCACTTTTTGTCTTGTACAGTTTTTTTCTGTTTTCCCATGGCAGTTGCGACGCCTCTAGAACAAAGGACGTCCTATGACGTCGCGACGGGAGACTCTCGATAATCTGGTGTTCCCGGAGAGTCCCATAGAAAAAACACCATAATTCCTGCAACAAGTCTAAATCATTAGCTGGTGTCCGGATAGGACGTCGCGACGGGAGACTCTCGATAATCTGGTGTTCCCGCGCGTGTTGTTGGGAACGTGTTCGGAGTCGGCGTGGCCGGCCTCGTCCCGACCCCCGGAGATGACGTCCGCGAGGTGGGTGTCCATGGCAACCCCTCGCCAGGGGCGGTGACACGCCCAGCCGCCACACCCCTATCGATCCCGACCAACGTTGTCGGAAATACCGTATCCTCATGCCACGTGCCGGGATTTTGTTTTCTATCTGCTACACAAAAATATTTGAATTAGTATCCGAGAATTTGGAAGATTGATTTCCGTACAGTGTACCATAATTTTGTGAATAATGACGTGGCGTGACAATGGGGCCTTCTGATTTACCCTTTACATGTGGCAACTCTGATTCGGGCAAGCGTTACCCACTCCCGATTCGCGCCGTCGCAGACTATTTGAGATGATGTAACCCGAGCAGTCATAGCAGACAGACCTACCACTCTGGACGTAGGGCTCAGTTCTCTTTTCCAATGTTAGCGGTTGCGTTTAGCTAAATATCATATGGTTAATCGTCTGTATCCGTATTCGCGTTGTTATAATATTGCCGTTTTGTAATAGCGTGGTTTATGCTAATAAGCAGCTGGTGTCAAGGAGAATATAAAGGACAGAGTTGGCACTCCCAGGTTAAGCCACGCGTCTTATTTTCTAGGACGTTTTGGCCTCACTAACGATTATATGTTGCCAACCACGCGGCTCGAAATCGTACTGGAAATCGCCTGCTTAATTTTATATCTATTTAATAAACCTGTATCAAAGAAAACAAATAAAATATAATTTTTTGCTACACCATGTAAACTTCAGGTGCTGGTTTTCTTTATTTCCGAATATTTTCAGTTTAACAAAGTTTAAAGAGAATTTAGTTTTGTCCCTGCAAAGCAACATCGTTAGCTGCGTAAGTATCCGTATTTATTTTTTTTTTTTTAAATTTAACAATGCAGGACATTAATTGGGAGCTTTAGATATATATACATGTATGTGTAAGTGATTTATTCGAACGTATCAAATGTGGTATTACATAAAACACTAAACTCTCGCCTTCAAAATCATATTTCAAAGGAATTACAACTTGAAGATCACAGCTTCTCACAACAGGCACGTGGTATTGAACGATCAGGTTGACAAACCCAACGAGTAAAAACTTCCCATCAAGCTAAATTTTTAAATGTAAACTGTCTGTTACTATAATGTTACTATTTTACACTTATATTTATTAATGTAACACAATCGTGCACATTAATTACAGAAACTTTGCCAAATATATGATTTCAATTCATTTTGTAGTATTTTTCGGAGCCATCACAAAGTTGGTAATACCCAATCGTTAGTGCTCAAATAAGAGGTCGTAGGCCCTATCTAGAGTCACCTCCCTGGCTGGTGTCTAAAAGCTCGTACAGTACCAGGCAAGCGAAGGCCAACCAACACAAGCCCGCGCATTCCATCACATGTCGACTGCCGATGTTTGGCGTTGGGATTGCCGTCCACACCCGGCCAACATTGGAAGCCAACATAAACCTTGTTCACAACGCCGACGAGCACCGCCGAATTCTTTGACGTACCGTCGGTCGACGTAACCTCAACCAACGCCAACGAATGCGATGGAAGTCTTTCATTGGACGTGGTTTCGCGTCCACTCTTGTCCCAATTAACACCAACAAACCTGTTCATTGGCCTTGGCTTTTCCGGTGTGTACGGGCCTTAAGAATGTCGCAAAATTGACTTCTATTTGTGGACAATATTACCTGTATTGACGTAACGGTAATGCCTTAATAAATATTCAGGACCCTGGGCTCAAATATTCATTTATTTTCATCGTGTAGTGAGTTTTGCCAGTATATGACGTTCAGGATAAACTGAGCACTGTTTACAATTTTCTGTTAGCCATTATGCATCCAGCTTTACTATTTTAAATACAACTTCTATATCCCAGATACTTTTTTTATTACTGTACGTGTTGTGAAGTTGCTTAATTTAAAGTGAACCACGGATAATCTCGCTCACTGCAAGTTGCACATTTTGTGATATTCCGTGATGGCTACTGCAGTTTGTCTGTACTTTGCGAATCAAACTACTGGTGGTGAACGGCGGTATTCCTACCACCCATACTTAACATTGATTCAGAATCGAACCGATCTCCGGTAGCCGTATTGGTCTTACTTAGTACATGCAAGAGGTCAGACCACTCGCCTTTCATAAATGCTATCGGGTTCGAACCACCGGCGGGGTTGGTCAAGGGATTTTACGTATGTGGGAAATGTGGTCGTTGTCCGGTGGGTTGATGTCGAGGTGGACAATTTGGTTCCTGCATCAAAAGATTTCATTGTTTTTCTTAAAGCAATTCATTTTGTCGGCTGTTTTTTTATATTAGACAAAACCATCCTCTGTTCCGTTGTTGGTGACGTGTACTTCGTCTTGGCTAGCGTGCAGTCTATGCACGGATGCTCGTGGCGTTTGTAGACTCTACTAACGTAGTCATTTGAAGGTTGATTAATTGTGGGGTATCTTGATGTTTTAATGTTCGAATTTTTGAAACTCTGAAAAAGTAAATGTATAATTTGCTATTATAGCGTCAATACTATTTACCTTACGCTACAGCATACGCATAACAGTTGAACACTTTACGTATATTTATGCCGCAGCCATTCAAACAATTAATTTTAAATTCTTAATAAAAATAAAATAATGCAATATAACGATTGATGCTCCACCTTAAAGCTGCGCGTATGGAAGGCGTGGCCCTGTTTTCCGCAAGCATAACGTTAGCTGGGTTTACAAACCACGCAACAAACGCAACGACGCAAAAATCTAAATACTTACAATCGTTGTATGCATGTTTTACTTTAATAATAATAGTAGTAAAATAAGACGCAAGTACAATAAAACGTAACGCAATAGTATGTCAATTTTAACTTCTAGCCTTTCGTTTTGCATTTCCGCCATTTTTATTGACAGTTTGCTTGGCGAAAACATTTGAAACAATTGGAAAATTGCCTTTTGAACGCTGCACTTTCGTCATTTCGGTACGCGTTTGTGTTTCGAATGAATTGTTAGGTTTCTAGGACGGGATTAGCACCTAAGAGAATAAATAAATATACAATGAAATTGAATGGCAATAATACGTAATGGTAATATTGAGAAACTTCATCTTGCATCTTGGAATTTTAAATATTGGTATAGGTTATGTTGTGTCTGTTGTGATGTTTTTAAGCGACTGAAATTTTCTTGCTATTCTTACATGTTGTGTTTCGTGCGTTCTGCTTCGTTGCGTGCATCTTAAGTGCGTGCGAGACCGCGACAAAGAGCGCTCGCTTAGTTTTAAAGAAACAGATCATACACACTAGTCTGGGCCCTCCCGGCATGTCGAGTCGCAAGTTGACGATAATTAGATAGCCAACATCACGTTGGCGAGATGTATATTCTCGCTGCCGGATTTCGTGTCATGTCTGTAGAAACCAGCGCTAAGTATCCTGGTCCGGCCTCATCTCAGTGTTATTTGAACAAGCATGTTCACACTGGAGTGCAGGTAATACCCAACTCGATCACGAGCTGTTAAAAAAAAAACTTACTAAACAGTATTGGAAGTTTTTTCCCCATACACCGCACTGGACACTTTGAAATAGAGCAACTATTTGGCTTTATTGCCATAGTACTCTAGTAAAATTAGGAACATTTTACAGTTTTCCTGAAAAATGAATAGGAACGCTACTGTTGATGCATGGGAAGCAGTTTTACCGTATCTGTTTTCTTAATGCTCCTATACGCCGCCGTGGTTAGTTAACGAGATATTTTACAATTAAGTTCAGCCTTCTCGTATATCAGAACATTTTCTACGGACATAGAGCATCTCACCTGCTCACATTGTTATTCATTCAGGTGCTATATTGATAACAAATAACTAAGGACTGTTATTCGAATATCTTGGCTTGTGCATCAGCGTTACACCTGTACACTGGCACATCAGTATGTTGTACCATTCTTCAGTATTCACGTGTTTTACCTCTGCTTTCGTAGATGCATATTCAGGTCAGAAGTCTATTTTGGTGATTTTTATACTTGTTTCGGAACATTTCAAGCCAATCAATCTTTGTTTAAATTGTGGAGTGCTTGGGGGGAGAGGGTGGTTTATCTTGTTGAAACATTGCATCCACAGTTTTTCAGCTTTGTTCTTGAACATGTCGTTTTAAATTTTTCTTGTCAGTTATGCTATTGATGGACTGGATATTTCCTACTTTATCTTTGACACATCCCCGAAACATTATTAATTCACATCGTTGTCCTGAGGTGGTCAAATAAAAAATTGTTTTAAACGAAATGTTTTGTCTGCTGTAAATGTCAGGCCTATAGTTAATCGTTAATGGAAATGAATTTCTATAGAGACACATGTTCTATCACGCGTATTTGTTTTTGTAAAGAGGAGGTAGGAACGCTCGGGTATTTTGCATAATAGAACGCCATGCTTTGTTTAAACTAAATATTTCTATCTACTCTTAAGAACGCTGCCTATCACGGAACCCTGGCGAGAGTAAGTCTAGAGGTTTATATGATAAATTATATATTCTGACGCTCAGTCACGTTTTACGATAACACTTAAGGACAAAAACAATTTTCTGCGCTTAGAAGAGGAAAATACTGCTATAGGAATTAAAATGTGTGGGTGAGAAATTGGGAGGGGGCGCACAATAATTTTTTTTTTCAGGGTATTTGAAAACCGACCTAAATTGTTCGGTAGCAGCGTGAGTCGCACCGAGATGGACAAAAAATGTAGTGTTATGTGACCAGCTCCGTTTAATGTAACGTGTAAATTCGTATCCTCAAGTTCTCGACAGATTCTGGTGGAGGTAGCGATCTTAATAGGTAGAGCAATCTAACTAAATATTTTTTACAGTCTATGTACTGTGTATTGTCACAGGAAACGTACTTTCGTTTTGCCACAACAGAATGTTTGTTTAAATACTAGCCACCTCAAAGTTACTTTTCTGCAAAAGATTGTTTTAAGTCGCAGCAATGATAACAAACATTGTGGTATTGTTAAGATAATTTATTTAAAGCATTTGTGGTAATCATAGTTGTGGTATTTTTAACACAAGGTTTATTTCGAAGAAGTAATTTTTGCTACAAATGATATTTTCAAAGAAAGCTTTTTTACAACAAAATGTGACACAAACCATAAGTTTCCCACATTTGCAGTAAAACAATATATTTCTTTACAGCTAGTTAAATACCTTTACTACAGAGTTACTTTTCATTGGTTCATACGCAGACTAAATGATGTTGCAACGAAAAGTATTTTTACTATGCGAAGTTAGATGTAGTATTTATTGTCTGTATGTACGGAATATGTAGCGATGGAATGTTATTGACGTGAAGAGCATAACTGAATGTTAGCGCAGATGTTACGTAATCCAGCTTCAAGGATTGTCTCTTGCTAAAATGCGGACACTTTGGCCCAATTGTCGACAGTCTACTTGAGCACGGGATCAGCGCAGAGCGTTACATAAACGTACCGTTCCTAACCTATGCTGCCTGCTTCTCTAATCTCCCTCGTCACCTTCCACACGCGTCAACAGCGTGACTAGCAGTGTCTTCACGTAACCGCATTGATAGCTTATCAGCCGTGTGACTGGCCATTACCTCTGCGTCTCCATTGTGTGCGAAATGAGGCCGTCGTCGAGTGTCTCTGTACGGCAGTAGATATGCGCCTGGTGCAGAAAATGATTGGTGTATCAGCAACTGACGCAGTCTTCTGCCATTACTTTTCTTTCTCAATATATTTCTTACGATAAAAAACTGTAGTGTTTTGACTATTTCTATCGCTTAAAGAGGGCGTGGTACATAATTCAACGCTAAATCATCAGTCCATGTGTGTTGGTTTCTTGAAGCCAATTTGCGAAAGTCAAAAAACAGCCATCCTAGACAATAGTTTTAGCCAACGTTTTGAACAAAATTGTTTTCAGTATCACGAACTTCTGAGGCGCAGTCTCCGACGCCGGAACCTCGTGCATTCAACTGCGGCGCAAGACGAATTATACTCTTAAGGCTCGGTTCGGTGTTTATGTATTTTTAGTAAGTTGTGTTTATCAAATCCTGAAAGGGAGCAGATAGCAGAACCGTTACAAATGTATGTTGGAAAGTGTTTGTCGTATGTAGCCTAGTTCTTTCACAGTATAAGTTAATAATTTTGGCTAATTATTGACTTTAAGAAAATTAAATTACGTCGATACCAAGCCAAAATTACATAAATTTATGTTGTGAAAAAATTAGGCTACGTAGTACCAACATTTCTGTGTAACGGTTTAGCGACATCTTCTCCCTTTAAGAATTTAAAAAATTAAACTCGCAAAAACAGCATAAATAAGGAATCCGTGGTCTTAGTTCAGTACGTTTGTGTTAGGGTTCTCCATGCAGCTAAAATGTCGGTCACGTGTGGTGTCGTGACTGGGTTGCCAAAATATTGTATGGTCCGTGTAAAATAGCTCGCTGCATTCGCGGATTACAAACTTTTGGAAATATTTTAACGTTTTATACACTCGATGTAAAATTGGATAGCTAGTTTCGAAGCATTTACACGTACGGATTTCTGAAAAATATTTCTATTTTCGTAAGAAATCGCAACAACCACGTATCACCCCAACCCCCTACATCCATCCTTTTTGGTCACATTCTGTACGTTTTTATTTAGTATTTCGCTAAAATTTTAGATGTTAATATATGTTCATACTGCTAAAAATTCACGATACACTACTGCGAACAGTAAATATACTGCGTACACTGACACCTCTTGACTAGCTGTTGAAGTACATTGCTGATGTTACATAGATGATGTGTGATACAGTATTTTATAGTAGTGCTTTAATTAACGTTTCTTATGAAAAGACAAGTTTTACAGTTACTATTTGAAATTAAAATACAGGCAGTCCTCTATTTTCATACATCACTCTGTAGTACCCCCGTCGTTTAACTTTCACACAATGGATTCAGACTTTCATACACTTAAACAAAAGTAGATCGAAACTCGGTTTCCAACCAGTCGACACCAAGTATACACAATTTTTTGAAATTGTACCTCCATTTTAATACTCAACAGAAGTTTTCTAACCTTATTGCTATTATGCATAACAAATAATTAAGAAATAAATAAGCCTACCTGCGACTCGGAAACATAAAACAACTTTTTCGTTGTTTGTAGTTATTGAATGGAATTTGGCTTTTTTTGGAAAATAAAAAGGGGGGGGGGAGAGAAACCTTTAAATAACATTCAAGTTTATCGTTCATTCGACTTACATATATTTTTAAGAACACTTCGTGTATGAAAGTAGAAGAGTGCATGCAAACTTTTTTTTTCGAATAATGTGGTTTGATCGCTAATTTTTTAAAATTATAATGACGTTCAGTACCATTCAGGCGTGACGCGGATGCAAAGACTGCACAGTGGGGTGTGGCATGGGGTGAACGAGCAGTGTCTCGACTCAAGTGCCCCTAGCACTCTGTAGTTCACGTTGTACCTTCTAGTTTGAGTTATGTAGAGCACTTACATAAAAAAAGTCACCCAGTGCCCTTAAGAGGGCGTGGTACATAATGCAACGTTAAAAGCATTAATCTATATATGTAGGTTTCTTGAAGCCAATTTTGCGAAAGTTAAAAAATAGCAATCCTAGACAATAGTATTAGCCAACGGTTTTAAACAAAATTGTTTTCAATGTTACGAACTAGATGCACAGTCTCTGACGCCGGTACCTCGCGCATGTAATTGCGGCGCAAGAGATCACGCGTAAGGATTTAGTAATTCTAGACTAATATTTATTCATAAAGTTGGCAAAAACCATTATCTAGGATTGTCATCGAGTATTTTATCCATATTGGCTTCGAAAAAAGCGTAGAAATCAATGTTTTCAGCGTTTATTTATCTACTACGCACTCTTAAGGGTGTTCAAGTGCGATAGCCATAATTATATATTTATATGAAATAGTGTTAGTTTTGTAGACGATACTTGTGAGTGCAGTTTCCTCATATTAAACTATGTTAGCTTTCATATTTGTCTCGTAAGGGTGCGACAAAGTCAAAATTTGCTTTGTTCTGCTGCCATGCAAATAGTGAAATCTAACGCTTGTTTCTATAGTCTAGTTGTGTTTTTCGATTCCTGTTGTTAGTTTTTCAGATAAGGCAGTCTGGAAAATCCATTTTTGGCCATTTTTTGGGGTCCGATAATGTTTCTAATAAACGATCCAATTTTTAAAACTATAAAGCTATAGGTTTTAATGTATGTTGTTTTCGTATATATACAAAGGCTATGCGCGTTAAATAGTTTCTAAAAAATATTAATAGCCGTAACTCGCTGCAAAGCATTTGAAGCACAGATAGGGAGGCCCCTAAAGACCTCGGCCAACGTAAAGCAACTTCGGGAAGGAGCCCCCAAACTATGCAGTTTGTTGTATAAATTAAAGCCCTTGCTATCCTTGTTAGAAATTATATTAAGGTGACCGACTGCCTAGGCCGCCGAGTAATGTGTAGGGCTTCAATCTTACAAGGCCATCTGAATACTGTTCAATGCGCATAAGTGACAGCTGCTTAGGAATAGCATTCAGGGTACGTTATAAAGATTCGTACAGTGCTAGATAAACAACCTTGTAGATATGTGTAGTATATTTTACGGTTATTTATAATCCAGCGTGATGCGTATCTTATGGTGGGGCTGCAAGCCGAGTTGGTATTACTGTATTGTTTTTTTTTTTTTTTTTACCAAGCAGCCCGTTCGGGAGGACCCGGGTTCGATCCTCGTCTCCGGACATCCTGATTTCTGTTTACCATAGTTTCTCGAAATCCCTCCATGCGAATACTGGGAAGGTTCCCTAACGAAGGCCATGGCTGACTTCGTCTCCCAGCTCCTGTCATTGTACCAAGTTGTCTCATCGTCTCTAATGACCTCGCTGACGACGAGACTTAAAGCCCATTTGCCTGTATTGTTTGTATTGGTAGGTTGTTTAGAAATACATTTAAAATGTATCATCTGGTTCTAGTAAAATGCACGACCTTGCAATAAACTTACCAGTCCATTACACCGTACCAATATTGATGACGCATTAGTAATTGTTTTTAATTACGAACATAATCGCCTTTTCAGTCAACCGATTAACGCGTATGTAAAAATTAGCTGTTTATACTCAGGGCACCTGTATAATGTTAAAGCGCTATAGTATAATAGTGTTGTAAACGAAAGTAGTGTTGTGATTTATAAATGGAAGACTCATCATGCGCAGTGAGACGCCAACTTAAGAAAGAGGCTGCGTCACCTGTTTTGTTAATAATTTTAATATTAGTTTAATGAATGATTGCTTTTCACTATTGTGCGTATTGGATGAAATAGATACTGGGAGTTATTTAGTGTGAAGTGAGAGAGAATTTTTATCTTAAAATTTAAATTAGCTTAATTATTTCATAGTTACGCTTTAATTTTTCGAAAACGATGTGCATAATGTAAGGCAAAGTAATTACCTACGTCCCGATTGGAATATTTTCAGTTTTGTCTTGCCAAATTATTAATCAGGAAGTAATGAAGACAAATGCATCATAAGTGAAACGGGTTAAGTGCGTAGAAAGTAAATGGTAATAGCGGCAGGTGTGGGATCGTTAGCACAGGGCAGGCTAGAAAGTAGTTCCTCATCGTCAGCTCGCAGCTACTTACAGAAATAATTAAGAAATAATCGTGGGACTGCGGGTGCTGAGGGGGCGGGAGAAAGCTGACCCTGGCCTCTCGCAGTATTCATACACAGCGGAGCTCGCACGTCATTTGAATAACGGCCGCGGAAAGAATGTACATAATAGTGCGGCGCCCTTCCTGGCTTTCCCTTCGTCACCGCGACGTAACATTACGACAGACAATGGACCGCGCCGACCGTCGAGTGAGGGAAGAGCTACTATGGTGAACGTGCCCTGCTTTGTAAATATCTCCTGTATAAATACTATTCTAAGTGAGGCTGTGGTAGTTACTTACGTGATCACTTAATTAGTTTAATAAAATTATGATCAGATTGACCCCGTTATACGTAGTTGTGGAGGAAACGAAATACCGTCGTTCAGTTTGAACCGTACTAGTCATAACACCACAATTAAAATTGGAATATAATAAAATTAAAATATAAATGTTGCTATTTCCCATGTGGCATTTTTTGCAGCTTGGATAATTTTTTCAACAAATCCGTTTAGCAGTGTATATATATATATGTATATATATATATATATATATATATATATATATATATATATATATATATATACACATACATAATACACACTCGTGTCTATTAATGCGTGTGTATACGTATTTATTTGTTTTTGTTTGCCAAGTGTAAGGGTGTGTAGGCTTGCTCCACGCTTGAAGAATCTTCTCCCCCTCCCTCTCCGCAAAAGACGGTCTTTTTCGTTTGTCTACTATTTCATTAGGCACTACTCAGTATAGCCTGTCTTGTGTAACTTTTCCTATGTTGACATTTCTCTTTTGAGGAATGTGCCTGGCAGTTGTATTCTGTGGAGTTTTAAACCTTCCTAGCTTCCTGAAAAAGGAGGGTCCGCAATCCTGTTTACTGACACGCTTCTCAGAAGTGAAATGTCAAAATATAACAGTTGCATGAGACAGACTATAATCTATTATTGCCAAGTTTTGTGCATTATTACCGCCAAGTTTGTGTTTCGATGTTTCGGAAATGCACTAACTGGTTTTTTTTTTGTCTCTCTCGCGTGTACGTACTTTTGGACGTAAAGCAACGAATTTGTGTCTATCGCTGTATGTTGCATGTTACAAGAGAGTTATGTTTATGTATTTTAAATGCAAGCTTTAAAACGTAAAAATCAGTGATTCCAGCATTTCTTTTGATGCACTCCTTTAATGATGTTGAAGTGCGGAAAAATCATAATTTTATATTTGTATGAAATAATGCTACTTCAGTACAAGTTACTCTTAACCAAAAAAAAAATTCAACTCTCCCAGTTGGCCCACAGTGGCACTTCAAAGTCAAAATTTGTATGTATTTACTTCACACATGTACGTTGAATACCAATAACCATAATGAAACAAAATAATTTACGTTGTAACTACATGTTTAGGATTACGGATTGATGTACATAAAAACCCATTACAAAATATTTTTGTGTAAAAATTTTTTGGAATTTTGAATTTTTTGCAACTTTTAATAATTTTTTTTAAGTACAAAAATATTTTGTGATGAGTTCTTATATACTTCCGGTCCGTAGCCCGTGAAATGTAAATTTAGTGTTATTTTTTTTTCCTTTAATTGTGGTTGTTGGTTTTCAAGGTGTGTATGAAGGGAAACATGAAAATTTTAACTTCGAATGTCATTATGGGAAAACTGGCAGTTATTTTTGTAAGAGAAATGCTTTCCCAAGTTACAGATACAAAACTAACATTATTTCAGACAAATATAAATAACTGTCCTTGAGGTGGTCGTCTGCCCAGGCCGCTGAACAGTGTGCAGAGATTCGGCCGTTACCAGATTATTCGAAAACTGCTCTTTGCACATGAGTGACGTTAGGAATTGTATTTAAGTTTCACGTGTGTATGCACATTTCAAGTTCACCACTACTAATTAAAGCATATTTTCTAACGGTCGAAAATGACGAAAATCGAAGTTTTTGCGGTATTTTTTAGTATGTAAATCTTGGCGCGGAATCTTTTAAAAGGTATAGTTAGGTACAATACACCTATTTATGTAATATTACGTCACCAAGTAGTGGCATTTAGGCTCGATGTCGGCGAGAACACTGCACTATAGTTCAGCGACTTGTGTCTAGAGGCTATGGAGAAGCGTGATGCGCTTGCTGTCTCGTCCTTACTGTTTTCGCACTTCTAGGCTTCGAACATGTAATATACGGTCCACCTTAATGGTTTAAAATTGCTGTTTCTATCAGAATTTGTAAGGTGGAGGAATGGTACTTAATTGATCTTAAAATGGCATCAGATAGTTGACAGATGGTAGGGTCGCGGTCCTGGCAGCGAGAACGCGGTCAGAATGGGGAGTAAAGTGGGCGTGTCTGGACGGCTAGAGTTAGTTGGTAAGCTGAGGTCATTGGGACCAGCTGGCTCGACACACACCACGCCAAGATGAAAGTGGTCGCACTGCAGCTGCATGCCCGCTTGCAACCTCTCTGCGGCGAGTCCATTTACGATAATGTGAGCATTGCTCTGTGGTTCATACTGTTTCTGCGATAATTATTTTTTTAAGCTTAAACGAGAGCAGATATCAAAAGTTAGTTTGGCTGTTTTGGTTAATATTGTTTTTGCCGTGGTAGCAAATTTTTTTTTAAAATAAGAAATTATGTAATGCTGTTCCGACAAAAAAGTAAATCAACCCTAATTTCGTTAATTGCATAAGTATTTATTGCCTTAAGGAAATCAGCCAACATGAAGACAATTTTAAATAAAACTGCCGCACAGATTTAAGATATCTGCTTTCGTTTAAACGTAAAAAATTAATAAAGCTAAAAAAGTAGAAACAAGATAACATGGTCGTATATTTTTTTTCAAGCATTTGTATTCTGTATTTTTTTAACGTGAAATTTTTCATTAAGGGTGTCCACGTGGCAAAAATTTAAAATTTTATATTTGCTTGGCATAGTGTTAGTTTTATAGACGTTACTTGTGACTACATTTTCCACTTGTATAAATATGTTAGCTTTCATAGTTTTCCCATAGCGGCGTGTCAAAGTCAGAATTTGCAAGTTACAGGAACATAGGTTTAACAAAAACCAAGTGACTTACTCGAATGAAATAATTTATACTGAAATGACATATAATGGGCACTATGCTAAAAGATTCAAAAACACAGAATGGAATTCCTTTGTACAGTTTAAAAAATTCTGAAAATGACGAAAATTTACCTCATTAATGGCAATTTTTAAAAAAGACAAAATATCTTTGTTATGTGTTTTTAAATACTTTAGCATAGTGCCCATAATATCTAATATCAGCGTATTGCGTTCATTACATACGTCAGCCAGTGACACTCTCACCACCCCTGTGCAGTCTATGTATGGAAGCCGAGTATGAAGTGAACAGCCTATAGCGCGACTTGACCCAGCATCCGGCGCGGAGCCGAGCCGTGAAAGGCGTGACGCGTGTCGAGTCAACGACCCGGTACGACCACGTGACTTGCCAACCCCCACCCTTCCCTCACCCATGTAACAGGAGCAAGGTCGCCAGCCTCCGTGAACAATAATACCCCCACGTGCCACAAATCCAGGCCAGAAGCGTGCCTGCATTAATATACGTCCTGTCTGGCGATACTTTCTCATGAAAGTATGTATAGTTTCTTTCAAATGCTATTGAGGCTGTTCAAGTAGCAAACATTCATAGTAGTATATTTGTACGACATAATATTTATATAGACGTTACTTGTGACTACATTTTTCATCTATGGAATTCTTTTAGCCCTCGTAGACTTCCAATTACATTACATCATGGCAGTAAAAATAGCATGTTACGGGAATATACACATAACAAAAACTTAGTGGCTTACTTGAGTGAAATAATTTATACTGAAAGTATATATACTGAGCCATATGCCAAAAGATTCAAAAACACAACTAAGTGGCTTAGCATTTTTTTAAATGTCCATAAATTTAAAAAAAAATGTAATTTTTAGATTTTAAAAAAGTACGAAGAAATGTTACTGTGTGTTTTTTAATTTTTTATAATATGGCCCATAGTATCTCATTTAAGTGAAAAGTATTTCATTAGAGCAGGTCAGTTGGGGTTTGATATTCCTATGGTCCCGTAACCTGCAGATTTTTACTTTGTCATTCCGGTTAGGGAAGACTATGAGAGCTAATAGAAATTTTACAACAGGAAAATGCAGTTTCAAGTAACGTCTATAAACAAACGTTGTCATACCTTCCTTCCTTCTTTCATTTATTTCAAACTATTGCAAGTAACTCAAATATTTTTTTAACCAAATGCTTTGAAAAAATTTGAGACTGTGTACAATCATACTATACACAATTTTGCCAGAGAGTTTTTTAAAATAATGTACGGTTTGCTAGCAAAAAATTATTTTGTTACATTTTGGCTTATTTTGACAACAAAATATGTGATATTTAAGGGGCAAAAAACTAAAAATTCGTTTGGCGTATTGCATTGGATAAATCACCAACTCTAATTATTGTACTTAGCCTATTTGGTGCAATGTGAGTCGACATTTTTAGTTCTAAAATGAGCCCGTAAATGTAAATTTCTACATAGGTACAATAAAATTTGTCTTGCACAGTAACAGACAGTATACAAGTAAATGCTGATAGAAAATTTTCACTGCATTTACACGAAACTGTCGGGTGTGTAAAGGTGCAGTTAATTCTACTACCAGACGAAAAGATCATATCAATGCCCAGTGTGGACCCGGTATGTATATTTCTCAGAGGAAACTGGAAAAGAAAATGATTGATCTATCTCGTTGTTCCAACAATTTGACTTTTCTTTGCAAATGCCGCAGTGAGGGTGTAATTCCGAAGGGTCTTACTGTCAAATCTCCTGTGAACAGCAAACATGCTCAAAAAATAGCCCTGAAAACAGGCCAAAAGCTGCTGAAAGAAAGAATTTCTGCCTATCACTGTCAAAAAACACACAATTTGCAATGGAGTACGTCCAAGAAACTGAATCCAGAAAAGATCAATGTTAAACGATTGACACAGGGACAATTTCTGCCGCTCAAGCGTTGGTATAATCGGTAGGATGTGTAAACTGACCAATCACAGAGCTTTCCTGAATTTTAAGTTGTATGGACTTGTCATTTTAAAGTCGAAATTGCTTCGTTCTCACTTTAAAATTAAACTGAATGACTTCTCTCTTTCCAAAGCGTAGTTAAATTTAATTTGACTTCGGTTTCGTATTTTATTAGCCCTTGTTAACAATAGAAGTGAAACTAACGGCAGAATTATTTCCTGCGCCAAACTCTCTCATAATAAAACACGACATGTAGTAGAATTAACTTTATATTCTGTCCACTAAAAAGTTGCAGCAGAAATAAACATTTTTAATTAAATAAATCAAAGCAATTTAATTATATCTTGATTCCTCACGTTGTGATTGTGCCGTAGCGTAGTTACCTTGTATTTTTCAATACTTCAAATGAAATTTACGCTGTGCAAAAATGTTATTGACATTCAATTAGCTGCAACCTCAGAATGGCTCGAGTATAGTAAAGGGGTGGTAGGAGCTGTGTTGCGGCGCGCATGCCTGCAGGGGCAGGCCTTGGTTTAGGAGGGTAAGAAGGGAGGGATGCGAGCAGTTTGCTGGGAGGGTTGCCGACGCAGTCAGGGTCGATATGTCGCGACAGCTGCTGCCGCGCCTGCACTTCACGACGGGTCCCACGGCGTCCTTGGCCCTGCTGAGGCCGCGTGTCGACCCCCTCTCAGGTACTCGCCACCCCCTCCCTTCTCTCCTCTATAATTGTTTGTCGGTACGGTAAAACACCCTGTTACCACCAAAGATGGCTGCTCGCTGCCAACCTCGTCGGAACAATGCTCGACTATGAGTCGACGCGGCTGAACTTCAAAAAACAGGATTAGAATGCACCAATGTCTTTTCTCGATCAAGTTTTCGCGACGTCATAATTAGTTTGAACACATTTTGCAATGTTCGGTATTATTTTATTCTTGACTACTGCTTCATAATTCTGTGTCCTAATGCAAGAACAACCAATGTCAATGTATCGTAAGTGTGTTGATCAAGCATAGATTGCCTGATTATCACACATGTGGTGTACTGACATTGGTTGTTCTTGCATTAAGCCACAGAATTATGAAAAGTGTTTTAATTGTCATTGTTAGCAGCTGTGAGAGAGTTTTAAAAAATACAATTTATTGTAAAGAAGGAAAATACTGTTTTTTTTTTTTTTTTACTTAGAGACTAATATTAATAGATTCCTTCTGAAAGGCAAATAATGACGAAACATTTGTGAATACTAAAAGTGCACAATTATCTCAGCATTAGAATGGAACTTTGATACACACGTGCTCGTAACCACATGTGTTAAAAGTTTAAACCTTCACCGCAGTGTTTACGGTTGATGGCGAATCAGGAAAAAGTAGTTCCATATCTTGAATGTCTTGTGGAAAGTCTGAAGAATGACGTAATTTCAACGCATTGCAGTAACAGCTTCACACTCGGAATAAGACACGTGGTTGTGTTGGACTTAGTTTACGTCGTACAACGGAAAGATACACAGCGAGTGCAGTGTTGCCAGGTCGATATCATTCACTCTACAGTTGGTATATTTTAAAAATTATTTCCGCAGTGGGATAACTCGTGTCGTCAGTGGCATTATTCCTTCCACATCGGCACGAAAGTTGTTTAATAAGCTAAGTCATTGTGTGGTTTTACAATTTGCGTTACAGTATATTGTTTTCAATTTTTTGTGAATATACACTCTATTAAACACAATTTCTTTACCAAAACACACATTTTGTTGTGGCGAAGAAAATTGCTGTTTAAATATGAAACACTGCGAAGTAGCTTTGCCGCTAAGAAAGTTTTTTGGTAAAAGTATACAGGACTGTTAACAAAAAAGAAATTGTGTTACTGTTCAAATAGATGTAATTGTAGGTTATTTTTAACACGAGCCTTGTGTTGAAAGAAATCTGTAGCTTCAAAAAATATAAGCTTTTCTTTGCTTTTAGCAAAATTTCTTCATCGCAAACTAAACATGCTCAATGAATTTTTTTTTCGTTTCTACTTTTACGGTGTATCTTGCAGGAAATAGTGATAACTGAGCAACGCTGTAAATTAACTAAGTTTTCATACACTGATAGTCAATGTTTTCAATGTATAATAGAGTTAAGGATTGGATGGAAAGTATAAATTATATATTGCTAAATACTATTAAGACGTGTATCTCTTGCTAAGTACTATGACTTCCCAGAGCCTCAGCCTTAGCAGATAGGCTTAGCATTTGCTGCGTAAATTGGTTATTGTTAGTAATAACAAATTATTCATTCTGTTAATGCATATAGATGTAAATATTGTGTATGCGACCTGTAAACAATTGTGCAATTACTATGTTTTTCTTGCATGACAATACTGCATTAAATTATTTAGTTATCCTAAGTGCAGTATTGTAAGATTTGAACCGATGGCCTTTGGTAGAGCTAGTGGTTGTTGGCGAGAGTAATATTTTGCGCCAACTTGTTTCAACGGCTTGCCGTGCACATCTGCAATTATGTTTAGTTGTTTGTTGGCAGCATGTGCGTTGAGCAGAGGCGTCGCACATTCGACTGTGACAATGAGAGTAAGATAACTGTGCTACAACAGGTCTGTGATTTGAGGGTAGAACATGAAGACACTGAGAGTTAAAATCACCCGATCACTGGCCTCTAAGCAGAGCTGCCAACTGTGCACGCGAGTCATTTAAACAAATTGGTTTAAAATTCTTTTCGCCAAAAAAATTGCTGGCTCTGACTTTTCGTTATTAGTCTTAAGCAGGGTATGACTATATTGCTGCCCTTATATGTAGTTTGTAAGTTTATAATGGTAATGGCTGTGATGCTCTGATATGTTTGCATTTAAAAATGTTTCTTCCATTGAGTTTTTCATCAAACATCTGTACAAGATTTGGTTATACCACACTACTAACATTTTTGGAATTCATTATTAAATAGCTGCATCTTCACTGCTTTCATTATTTCTTATTAGTGTATAAAATGTGAATGTTCACTGCAAGAGGCTATAAACTCAGAACTAGTCTAGAACTACTAACGTTAAAAAATTTATTTAACTATAAGCTACCTCCGAACTGTTGTACTGTGAAACGTACAAAAACTATACTTTAAATTTATGATTAACAATATCGAATAATGTAAGCACCCCTTTAAAAATAGTAAGTTATACTCTTCTGCTGTTCTTAAAAGACAATTGGTTACGTGACAGAACATGTTAACAACTATATAATTTTTTTTTCCCAAAGGCTGCAGCTCTGAAAGTTTGTCATCTACTGTCTGAAAGTATTTCACATGAACCTTGATTCCTTGATTCCCTGGCCCCTTGCAGTGTTCGTTTTCCGTTGTGGTGGATTTGTAATAATGAGGTGTGTGCATGCTGAAATAATTTAAATTCTGTAAGCCTTTTAAATTAACGTTCACTTTAATCTCGTCACATTTGGGCTTTATTTGGCAGAAATGAACCGGCCACGATTAATGTGTATAAAAGTGTGTGAATCCTGGACGCTCTTAATTTATCCCTGGTTCTCTGCCTGCCTGATACTGACGTCACTCTCGAAGGATCGGCAATCGATCAGAGTATATTTTAAACTTTGAGTTCGCGCCAAACTTGCGTTCATGCGGGATGCACCTATTCTTAGGTCATATATAGTCGTATATTATGTGGGTTTAAGTCCTCGTCTGTGTTTCAACGTGTCGCGGCGTAATATTCTTTCTAACGCGAACTAACAAGGCGGTTTCCGGTATGTTTATTTAAAACTTTAAATAGCGTGTCCATGTTTTTATATGGCACTCCTTTTAGGATAATGGTTTTGACGCTCTTCGAACTGGATAAAAACGACTCTTCCGGACTACTATTTCTGTGGAAAAATACCAACCTTATTAGTAAAATAGAAAATTGTATGTATATATGTATGGGTTTTGCTATATTTAACGCGATACTTTTCACACAAAAAAAAATATATCTAGGGCCACCACTTAAAGGAACTTCCTCGCCCCCCCCCCCCTGCATGCACTGTGAAAGTACTGCGCATGAAGGTAACTACTAGTATTATTCGTGACTACATTAACAGTGTCACCCATGTAACTACAACTAGAATTGCCTTCAGCGGGTAAACAGTTCGTCGGGCGAGGACTTCTCTTTAAGGTGGTCGCCTACCACGCGCTTAAAATGCATTGCAGTATATTCGCAAACAAGTTTTTTACGGAACTATTCCATATGCGCCCATTGTGCCAACGTACGAAAAGAAAACACACTTTGTACAAGGTCGGAAGTTCATTCTTTAAACACCATGCTCATTACAAACACAGTTTATAAGCACTTCAACATAGCTGAATACTGCCTTTTAAGACTGCCGTTCTTCTAAATGTAGTAACCGGACGTATATGATTGACACGTGCACTGACTTTTCCACCAATAAATTTGTATGGTCACTGCCTAGTGTCATAGTAAAAACTGTTCGGCGGGAACCTTGCACGCTAGTTCAGCGCTTGGCTCGTTGAGGCGATGCGGCTTTTGATGCGCGCTTCAAGGTCGACCTTACTGCCTCTAACGCCCAGGGAGGCGGCGCCCTTAGTTTATGTAGGTTTGTTGACAGAGCTTCACGTCTTGTCGACAGCGAGGTTCTTAGAGACGGAACTAGAACCAGTTGATCAGAGATCTACGTGAACCATCACATCGTTAGACCGGAGTGATGTCGGGAAAAGTGAACCTGAGATCAGGGAAGTTTAGGTATTGAACGCGGGTCCTCTCGAATGCGAGTCCAGTGATTGGCCTTGCTCGCTGATAATCTGTTCAAGAACATCGCATACTCTGATTTACATGATTTGAGTAGATTTTGACAAGTCTATGGACGCTTACTTTACATTCATGTTTTCTGCTGTTACAGTCGATATTCTCACTCAGAAAGTAAGACCGATATACGTCCATCCTATCGCATTTAGCAGTACATTTTGTCTTGCACTGAGACAGATATAACATAATGTTAGTGCGCCAAAGAACTATCAGAATTAATTGCAGTTAAACGAAACGGTAAAATGTAATTCGAGTAATCAGTTGGGACACATGTGGCGCAGCAGCAAGAACAAGTGTGTATATATACGTACATACATACATACATACTACAGGTTGAAGCAGGGACTGGTAAATAAGTATAATCGTCTGCGTCATAACTGACAGGATATTTATGTTTTGCTTGGCTTGGTTGTAGGTTAAGTGTCTGTAGACTTCTCGTCTGGTTTCTGGGGCGCACCTGTGACGTTGTGGCTGCCTTCCACTCCCTATTTTCCCCTCACCAATTCTCCTAATTTCCTTCCATCTGTGCATACTCTCTCTCTTTCTTTAAAATTTTCGGCGGGCATTTTCTATGTTTTTGTTTTTAACATTGCAAATTTTTTTTTCTGTCGTAAGAGGACATTTGTTTGTCGGATTGTTTTCTTTCTTCTCCAACCTCAGCGTTTGTTACATTGAGGAGTCCGTGTGCTATTTATTCCGTCGTGTCGCATAAGCGTATTGTATTATTCGCGAGTTATTAGTGTTCACTTTATCAATTTTTCACGGTTTAAGGTTTACAAAAAAAAACATTTTTTTTTCTTTCAAATGTACTTAATCCGTAATTTACATAACTGTGGCCTGCTTCTGTAGCGTAGTCGGTTAGGCGCCGGTATATGGTGCGAGGGGTCCTGGGTTAGAATCCTGGCTCGTTCATGGATTTTGTGTTGTTCCTTGACTTCACTGTACCCTCATTGATTAAGACCTCTTCGTTAAAACCCTCTCCAATCACCTCACTGTACAAAAGTTATCTGTGTGGAGCACACATTTATGATGTTATGCCATAAAATAATGTTGCCGCTGAACGAATGACAGCGGCGATTTCCTGACAATGGCTGCGCGCTTAGCCTTGTGATTGTGAATAGACGCGCAGTGACGCTCTACTACTGTTTCCTTTGTTGCCTTTGCCGTCACGACACTTACAGGCGCCGGACACGCATTTTGTTACTTGAGACACGCACAGGCCGTGGTTAAATATTGTAGTTCAGCATATTTAGAATGAAACAGTTGTGCAGTTTTAGTCACTTCAACGATTGTGGATGTTCGTATGTTGGAATTTGTGTACTAAAACCTGTCCTCGAAGACAAGGTATTGCGTTCGTCGTGCCAGCATCTTATCTGTTTTATCTTGATCTGTGTATACATTGGGATGTTTACCTGCAATACCTTGCGATAGTATAACCGACTTTCGATAAAGACTGCTATCAATCTTAAATGATAATAGCTCAGGGAGCATTTTATCTCTGATGTTGGCCTAAAATAATTGATACGTGTTTACGTTCCTGTTAGGCACTTGTAAAAGCATGTTGTTTTCTGTTATTAAATATTTTGGCAATGGCACATTTACAACACTCAAGACAGTATTTCGCTTTGCCAAAAATAAAACTTGCGTGATAACATGCGCCAATTTCAGATTAGTTTACGCATTACCCTCGGCCGAAGGCCTAATGCTGAAGATCAGTCCTATCTTAGATATCTTAAGTCGGTTAATAAACAAAATTATAGTATCACATTAATAGCTCTTAGGAATTTCGTCGCAAGCCTGTAAAGTACCAACAGTTACGTAACAGAAAAATTTCGCCCATGTCTGACGTTACCATAATAGCTAGAAACCAGACTCACTCAATCGTAAGTCACACAAAATGCAAGAATATTTTTGGGAACCTACACTGAAAAAAGTGTATGGTTGTAGGTACCATACTTCTGTTAAAACACGGACAACAAAACATATTGTTTGTCGGTACTGCTATGGACAGTTCCTCCAACGATCTGTTTTGTAGACGCTAACGTCTGGTTTGTAAAAGCAACAAGACTCTTTGTTTCTTCTACAAAACAGATTGTTGAAGGAACTGTCCATAGCAGTACCGACAACCAAACTATTTTGTTGTCCCTATTTTAACACAAGTATGGTACCTGCAACTATACTCTTTTTTTCAGTGTACCCTTAGTTCTAACAACACGGTAAGATCACCAAACAGGTTTGAGTTATGACTGCTCTGATTGCAAGCTATGCATCGGGAATATTTGAATTCATCCAATGTAAAATTTTTTGAGAGCACAATAATACTGGACGTAATAGTTATCATATGGTAATGTGTGTACTAAAAAGAAGGGGGTACATGACCTCAGCCCTAGTCTCATTTCACAACTGAAAAAGTAAATTTAACTTATACTGGGAAAGTCCTTCCAGAACTCTATTGGATTAGTTCTTCGCCACACATTTTTTCCAGTTGTAAAATATTAACTACTGTAATAGCCCTTGAGATATTGTCGTTCGAGCTGGCACTAGCCCGTCATCAATTTATTTGTTTTGCTCATGTAACGTTACCTAACCTTACAAATCACGTTTCACGTTTAATGTTAAACAATTATTTCCCCGTTCGTTTTTAGTTAGGTGTGCTGTGGCGTTGCGGTTGCACCTCCCCGTTACCCTCGCAAAATAAAACGTAAACTAAATAACTAAATACCAGCAGTTTCATGTCCAGCAAACACAACTAGAAACCAGGGCCTACCGGGCCGAAGACCCCCTCCCCCCTCACACAAAAATCGTGACCAACATTATGTATCCAAAGTCCACCCAGTCGCCTCAAGGAACCTGAGTTTTGTTCTATGATGACCCAAGTACATTTAATGTGCCTTACTTGTATGATATGTTATTTTTAGTCCCGTAACGGTAAACAATCACACTTTTGAGATGGCTGGTATTTTTTACAACCCATAAAACCACATAAGCCCCCCCCTCCTCCTCAAAAAAAGTTCACATCCATCACTGCTAGAAACTAATCGTAGTTGATTCAACGAAAACGCCAGTGAACTCTGTTTTGAATGAAATTGGCAACAAGAATCTTCTAAATGTACATTTTTGTGCCATGTAGTTTTTCAGACTGCCAGTCTCTTGACGCCATATTGTTCTCTATCAACATTCCGGCTTAGTTAGATTGCTATAGTTTACCAGTTCTCTCCCTAATAAAAAGTACATAGTAAACTTTGTCTTCATGAAGACTAAGCGAGGTGACGCCATGATAACACGAACTGGCATCCGAGAGGACCCGGGTTCGATTCATGGCTCTAACCATTTAGATTTTGGTTTCCCACGATTTACAAAAATCTTTCTTGGTGAATGCTGGCATTGTTCCTTAAAGCCATAGCCGATTCCTTTCCCAGTTCTGCCATGGTGTCACGTCTCGAATGACCTCGCTGTCGAAGAGACGTAAATCACACTTACATTTTCAGATCATTACAACTACGCACAAAGGGATCTTTCTTGGATGAGGACTGTCAATCTTGCAAATTCAAATAAGACTTTTATTGTTCCCAATATCTCACGCGGCATGTTTACTTCCACTTTCTCCAATTGCTAGTCAGTAGTCCATCAGCTTGTAAACACTGCGTTCTCTTGTCTTTCCTCTAGGGAAAGGAGGGGATGTAGAAAGGGGGACAGCTGTCACGCTCACACGTCCAAAAAAATTGTAGGGAATTCAAGAAAGTTGGTTTTTGTTTACATTTTTTTAAAAATAATATTTTAAAAAATATTAATTGACAAATGTATTTAGCTTCAGGAATACTTTTGTCAGCTGTTTAGTTTTTAAGTAATAAAAAATGTTGACGTCTATTTAAGGGGGGGGGGGGGGGGGTTCATCGAAAAATTTAACTCTTTTTAAGAATTTATTGTTTTATTTGTACTAGATATGGTTTTGTTTTTTAGATTTTAGCTTTCGTACTTTTTATATAATGGTATGTCCAGAGTTAAAATTTGCATAAAACTGTTATATGCTAGAAAGGCAAGCCATCGGAAACATTGTCATGGACCACACCAAGATATCTACAAATACCACATTGGATTTTTTTAATACTGCGGGTTGCATGACTACTCAATCCACAGGCTTAGATGAAGCACCTAATATATGCAATGTTTTTGCGGTTCCGTAATGGTTTTGCAGAACAAGATGTAATTAAAAATGTATGATTTATACGTAAAAATTGAAAAGAACAATAAACAAAAAGGGCTGTAATTCTTTCGAAATGTACTCTTTAACATTATTAACGTCAAATACCAAACAGCATGACTTTACACCAAATTGTTTTCCATATACTAAGTAGAGAGGATGATTTACCACGGGAAAATTTGACTGTTTGCTGGGTTTCAACGCACATTCAGTTTACCAGAAGATGACTGGCTTTCGCTTTTATGTGGAGCTGTTACCCTATTTGAATAAGCCAATAAGAATCCCGCTGTTGTAATATTTGATGCCTGTTATTGGTTTGCGGACCGCTACGTTGTGTCAGACGTACATCACCTAATCGTATGTGTTGTAATTAACTACAGCGTTTTCAAGACATTTTCGCGATAAATAACCCTTTCTACATATAAGGTCTTAAATAATGACGCAGGCCTTGTCATGTAGCGGCATACGAAATTGTAATTGTTGTATCTTCAGTTTTTCCTTAAATATAAAAATTAAAAAAGTGCTCTTCTTAAAAACTAAAAGGTTTTAAATATAAATAAGTTAAACAGACATAATATTTTCTGTACCAAATTTATAATCTGTTGTGACCGATGGTGCAAATACTGCAGTTAATTAAAAATTAAAACCCCAAAAACGAATCCCTCTAGTCATAAGACCACCTCCCACGATTTAGGAAGGGTAGGTTGGTATTGAAAGGGAAAGGTCCAATGGTGTACACAAAAGTAAATTACTTGCTCTACTGAAAGGGAAACTTCATCTGCGCATAAGAGATCATATTTTTCAATTTTTTTTTTTTTTTGCTAAATGTACTAAGTGCTTTTTGTAATGGTAAATAGTATGGAGGAATAAAAAGTCGGTAAGCTTCGTTTTACCTGGGTAGCAGGATTTGACTACCCTCTCATGTCCAGTTGATATTTTTCTTATTGTTTACATGCCCGCTAGTCTCAGTAGTATGTATATTTGAATTACGTCAAAGGTTGCAAAGGCGTAGTCAGAGGTCTGCCACCCTAACACTCGTAGGCGTCTCGACTCATAAACTGAAGATTCCCGGCCCGTCGTCTTGCGCGACTCGCAAACTTCTTCCACGGCTCGAATGTCTGTCCTAAAATTCGTTACCAGAGTAGGCAGGCTTTGGTTCAGCTGGGCCAATCAGGATATGGTTTCCGAAAGATGGCCCCGCCCTTCGAGAACAGAAAATTCCTGCCATTGCCGTATCTATTACATAATTATCCATTTTCATTCTTCTATACTAAAATTACCCTACATGTTTTTTCCTAATACCTAAAATTCCTTATAGCCTAATTATTATAACTATTTAACATCTGTATCTTAAAACACTATGGGCTGGTGACTTTCCTCCCCTTTCGACCGGAGGCTGGGGGGAGGGGGCGAGATGGCTTAAACGTCGCCATGTGCAGCTGCTATTTTCCACAGAGATAAATTATGTACACTTATGTTTTTCCTAAGTAAAATTCTGTACGTAGATAATTGCTAAATGAAAGTTGTTTCATCAGCATCCTGACATGATGACTGAAAGAATGAATGGTTGCATGACACTATTATTATTATTACATCTGGAACTTGACAATTGATAACACTTGATGGCTATTGCCCTTATTAAATGTGGTGGCGACCATTTGGCACATCACAAATGATTCACAATGTGTATGAACTTTTCCCTTTGATTCTATTGAATACGTTGTTTACTACGGAGACATGCTGTACATAGTTAACATTTCTCAAAAGTTAATTGCCAACCTTACTACATGTTGCTGGATATGAAATGCACACCAGTTTCTTGTACGTCATTAAGAGGGCGTGGTAGATAAATAAGCGCCAAGTTTGACACTTGAGATTTACGCTTTTGAAAGTCAGTATATAAAACTACAACACAGCTAATTATATTTGCCAACTTTATAAACAAACGTTTCGCCAGAATGATGCACTTTTTAAAGTGTGATGATCTCTTGCGCAGCAATTAAACATACAAGATTTGGGTGTCACGAGATTGTTCAAAATTTTTGCTCTGAAAGTTGGCAAAAACTATTGTCTGGGATTGCTGTTTTTAAATTTTGCAAATTGGCTTCGAGAAACCTACAATTCTGAACTGATGCTTTTAGCGCTGAATTATATACCACACACTCTTAATAGCAATTTGCAATATTATTGTACAGTATTTGCCTCCAACTTCTTTTAAAATAATCGTGCTGTGGGATATTGGGGATTCATTGGAAATAATATTTAGTATATGTACTTTCTTAAATAGCATTAGTAAGTTACTCTGTCAAATTTTATTTTCTTCCAGTTGAAATAGCAGAGTTCTACATGTCGAGCTAATCGGAAATGTTTTCCTCAATCTCTCTATCTCGCTTCTTTTTCTCTTTTTTTTTCTCCCCAAACAGCTACTAGACTTTGTATTTACAGTAAGATGTACTATTTTTGGGGTTTATTTTTATAGATTACAGGCACACATTCTTGCAGTTTGTGTTTGTTATGTAAGTTTACCTGGAAGAGGAGCTAAGCATTGTTTTCCCTCTTGTTCACAGTTTTATGCAGCAACCGTGTGAGCCAAATGACCAAGACCTACAATGACATAGAAGCAGTAACTAGGCTTCTAGAAGAGGTGAATGCTCACAATATTCCTAAACTTAAGTGTTTTTAAATCTTCATTTTCTGATCTTGATTAGGATTGAAACCTTCGTGCTTATGTTGTATGTAGACAAGCTTTTGAGATATTTGTTGAGATATAATGTACTACACTGCTATTCACAAGAGCCGACAAAAATAATAGATAAGATGCACCAAAAAATTTGTAAACAAGAATTTTTTATACATTACAGACAGGCTCCAATAAATTGTAACTTGCTACCCATATTTAGTAAAGATATTTTCATATATAGTTGTTTCTTGTGGAATTTTTGACGAAATCCAGGATGTACTTGGTGTTGCTCCTTTTTTTGTAACCAGTGTACAAGTACGAGGGTATTTTTGTGAATATGGATTTTAAACGTTTTCACCTTTTAATCTTTTTAATTAGCTTAGTTTTTCAAACCTTACTGCATCAGGTTATTAATTTTACTATTTTCTCAGTATAGTTGTTACCACTAGACAGTGATAGTACACCAGGGATTTCTTGGGGTAATTGTATGCTTTGAAAATGTTTGCCTTGGACAGTAACAAGGCTTGCTCACACATACTTACAGCCTTGGAAGTATTCTTCAAGCAGGGATGGAGTAGCAGGATCCATGTCAAACGTTTGGTCACGCCTGTGAGATTTTTAGTAACCTAACCTTTAAAATGTTTGGTGGTTGCAGAAAGAGAAGGACTTGGAGCTGACGGCTCGCATAGGCAAGGAGCTGCTTGCACACAACCAGAAGCTCGAAGCTAATGTCGCCACCTTAGAAGCGGAGCTTAAGACAGCGAATGAGAAGCTTACACAGCTAAGCCATGAAGTTCTCAAGAAGACTGAGCTTATACAAGTCCTCACCAATGATGTGGACGATTCCAGTTCAGAAACAGGTGGGTGGCCTAGATTGTTCTGAAAGAAATGTTGTCCTGTTGTCATCGTGAGGGGGCTGCCTACCACACAAGAGTCCTGGCGAGAGCAAGGGTAGGAATTTATGTGTTAAATTCTATTACAGTGGGCTCAGTACCTGTCAAACCTCCGTGTATGCCACCACTGTCTTCTTTGTTCTTCTAAGTGTGGCCCACATTGCTACAGGATCTTTCAGGCTTGTACATATATTTTGTTTTATACCATGAAAACTGTGAGCAAAGTATTTTAATATAAAAAAACCTACACCTCAAACTTTTATCATTATTTTAGTTCCTGTATCAATATTTGCATCTTCTCAATGCATACAATTTTATTTGCCGGTAAGTGATATCTGGAATGGTGACCAATCTCCACAGTCCTTGTTAGCGCTAGAGTTTTGGGTGTGTGCAGTACTCTTAGTGCTTGTTGGTTTAGTGTTATAAGATGCAAATTAAATAATTATAAGATACAAATTAAATAGTTAAGCTTGTTCCCTGTTGTGCAGACATTCTCACTTGATCCAGCTAAGTAAATGTATTTAGCAATGAAGGTTCAACAGTAAAATTTAATTACTACTTAAATTTCTGTTGGGTTTATAAGTATAAAATTAACAGCAAAAAAAAACATTATTTTAACATGTTTGGATTTTCAGAAAAATTAAACTCAGACTTAAAAACATCCCCTGAAATAAGTGTAAAAAATCTGAATTTTTCTAAGGAGATAGGTTTATAACAAGAGGTAGGGATTTTCCTCAGTGGGTAACATCAAATGAACATAGTAGTTAATGCAGAATATGTAGGAGAGCAGGTAAAGTGGTGGGTAAGGGATGTACATATGTGTGCAGGGACACCCACAGCTCTGCGTTGCATCAACCTGGATCTCATGCAGCGCAGGATCGGCTCATTGGAGGAGGAGAACAAACAACTGCGCAGCGAGGCCAGCCAGTTGGCCATTGATACAGATGACTGTGAGGAGGCGGAGCGCAGGCTGGTCGAGAGCATCGCATCTCAGCTGGGTGAGTCTGCATGTGACAGTCTCAAATGTCTGCGTTTAGTAATGCTACATGCTACTCAGTTCTGGTTTTGAGCATTTATGTTGATGGTTTTGCCCTCTGTACTTTTTACTAAGCACGCTTTTTCTACGTAATCGCTTCAATAAGTATCTTGTTTTAATGTCATGAGGTTAAAACTAAACCGGCTAATAAGAGTTTATAATTAAATTAATTTTACTATCTGTTTAGCCAGACTTAATCTTGGCTTTAATTATTGTACTGTATTAATTTTATTCTACTTGGTCTAAATGTCTTAATGATAAGCAGTATGTTAAATTACCAATTTTTGCATAATTTAACACCACTTTATGAAATTCTCTTGGAAAACACTAGTGGGCATCAGCAGTAAACATTTTCATTTTGGATTACTGGTTTTACTTAGAACTGCAGATTCCTCTTATAATCACGTACTGTGAAGGTCTGTTAAAGAGTGTTACTTTGGTATATCTGACTGTAATAGTTCACGTTTTTCTGAGTTTTCATTTAGTAAGCTTATTGAATAAAAATTATTCAGGTAGAAACTTCCTCAGTTATTGTGTGGTGTTATTTTACAGGAGTTTCTTTTGATATATTGGTTGGGTACATAGTGTTTAACTTCTTAAACTGGTTTGTATTTTGTTAAATTGGTTCGATCACATAATTTTGTTACAGAGTTCTTTGTAATATATACTATATTTATTTGAGAGATGTTGGAAGGAGGAAGGGTGGTATAGAAAGCACAGGTGGCAGTGTGTTAGCTTGTATGTGTGGTGAGGGAGATGTTGGTGTTGCAGCGAGCGCCAACATGGAGATGGGAGGACTTGAGGAGGAGCTGAGTCGCTGCAAGGAAGAGAGCAGGCAGCAACAGGAGCAGATAGCCAGCCTCACCACCAAGCTTACAGATGCAGACATCAATATTCACAGGGTGAGTTACCATACCTAATTTAGTCTCTATTGTAGCATAAGCATTGCTAATGCTCGGCTAAGGCTGATATTTACACAATACAGAAGGGTTGCAAAACACGTACAGGACGCTACAAGTTTTGTAGAACCTGTGATCCGAATGGTCGTTCTATGTTAGTCGTGTGACCAAACAGAAGAATAATACAATATTTGGTATGCAAGAAATTCAGGGAAAGTAAACATTACTGTCAAGAAAATATTCCTTTTTCGTGTACATATTCATTGTGATCTCAACAGAAATGTTTACAAAATAAGTACAGTACTAATATATTTTTGTCAGAATTGCTTTTGCAAAGTTGAAAAAAATTTAGTACTTACATTATTTGATAATACAATGCATATTTGGCACTTAATTCTAAAGCAAGAAAAATATTGTGCTATAGATATGTGTTAACTCAGTTTGAAATAAATCTGTATGAAGTTCTTGTATTAAATTTTACTACTAATTTGAACAAAATTCATTTTGCATTGTGTGAAGCCAATTCAATGGAGTACTTTACATAAGTATTTGTCTGGTTATTATTTCATGTTGCTATGTAGCTTTTCACAATTATACATAAAAATTGACATTGCAGTTACCGGCATTCAAACATTGCCCAAACAAGACTGACTGTTAAAGTATGCAATATATATGGGGTGGTTAAGTAAATATTTTTTTTCTCCTGGAACATTTTGAAATTACATTTCATCCTCTTACCTTGTTCCTTCATTATTGGCAATCCACTCATAATTTCCACTATTACGAGCTAATGTACAGATTGTGTGGAATAAAGGGGATTGGGGACACATATGTATTGCCTGTCAGTCATATTGTCAGATGTTTCTAAAACCTTATTAGTGACCACTTGAGTCACCTTAATGTGGCTTACCTACATCAGGCACTGTTCCCAGTTCAAGTACCAGAATAGAGGAGGAATTTTTTATAAAGTTTTAATGTCTTTAAAAGGAAACGTGCTGGATCACTTAAAAATTAGCCAACAACCACAATTGGTCCACAGACCATAGTTTAATAACCGCTCATAAAGTTATTTAGATATTAAATGCTCTCGTGTTGCATTCTGAATGTGAATGAGAGTACAGTAGTTGAATTTTGCAAGTTTAGTTTGGTGTAATATTTTAGGTTAGTTTTTTTTCTCAGCACAATGAAATATTGCCATAAAATATTTTTCATTAATATGATAAATATTCTGAGTGTAAATTATTGCTCTGTTTGCAAGGATAGTGCATATGATGCCTGCATATTTGAGCATTCAGTAGGTGTTATATGTAGTGTGAAGCTCTTTCACTGAAAAATGAATTTTACTAGCTTTATTTTTGGATTGTTACAGAAAATTCTTATTGCTCTAGTGAATAAGATAACACAGTGCTTAAGATCGGCAGGAAATAGGCTGCTAGACTAACAAACTAATGTAACAGATAGGGGTACAAGTACTTAACAGATGATGCTTGTAAATAGGTACGCATACATGAAGGGACGGCACACATTTTTTTTTTTGCGGAAGTGTGGTCACGACTTTTTACCAGTATAAACTGGCTTCCTCGGGCGGCAATACATTGCACACTGCAGTCCAGCGGCAGTGTGTGCTGTTACCTGTAAGCCAAGCGTCCGGAAGATGAACTAAGCGTGGTGGAGATTTCAAACATGGCACAGTAATTAATGTAGGTCAGGTTGTGATGGCTTTCAATGGACAGGGGGAGAAAACGGGAATTATCTGATATTGAGGCCTGGAGGATGTCTTGATTTTGTGATGGGATAGTTCCCAGCGTCTGAGCTCCGAACTATTGCAAGAAGATGGCAAAGATTTCACAATCCTGGTGCTGTAGCAGGAGTCAAAATCTTTGTTGTGGGGAAACTGCATGAGCTGCAATTGCCTTTTCTTGGCATATGTTGTGTCCAGCTAATGCTTGCTTTGTGTCAGCTCTGTGGCCATTCATTAGTGAGTTGGTTGTGAGGGCCTATGTACTCTGCATCACAACGTTTGCACTGGAGCTGGTATATCAAGTTTTTTGTAGCACAGTTGTAGCTGCCTTGGATGGGATATGTGTGGTTTGAGAGTCTGCTGTTGAAGTAGGTAGAGGGCTGGTGAATGGCACAGGAACCACAGCGAGAACTATTACAAAGGTGGGAGCCTTTGGTGTTGACTGTTTTGCTACTAAAGGGGGGCTTCTACCATGCAGTTAAAATGTGTTTGTGAACAAGTTTGTTTTACAAAACTATTCCACATGTGCCCATTGTGTCGGTGTGCAAAAAGAAAACGCAGTTCGGACAAGGTCGGAAGGTCGTTGTTACAACACCATTCACATTACAAACACTGTCAAAACTCTCTAACATAGCTAAAAAATGCCTTTTCAGACTGCCATACTTCAAAATGTTATAACTGGACGTATGTGAAACTCAGATTGAGACATACACTGAAATTTGCTACAGACTCTCCACCAATAAAATTATACGGTGACTGCTTAATGTCCCACAGTAAAAATGTTCTGCGGGAATCTTGCACATTAGTTTAGCGCTTGGCTCATTGTGGCGATGCGGCATTTGATGCGCACTTCGTCGGCCTAACTGGACGCTTTTGAGCTTCTAACATCAGGGTGTCTACTAGGTCACTAAAGTCACAATAGTCACTAATTTGAAGTATATTTTGGTAAGTCACGAAAATTATTTCCGGGTGTTTGATTCTTGTTGAATCATTTGTCAAATGTGCACGTTTACACTACTAGTATTTCTCGTGCACTGTGCAAGTAAAATAAATAATTAATTTGTAAATTATTTATCATAGTAATCTCCATAAAGACAACTTAAATGTAATATTGATTACACATTTTAAAATTGAACATGCTTTGCGGTATCAGCAGTTGGAGGAAACATAATGATAATTGTTGGCCTTGCTTGCACTGTTAAAAAAAATTTTAATTAATTCAGTTTGAAGAATTTTTCAAGAAAAAGTCACTAAACTAAAAAGTCTCTAAATTTTACTTTTACAGTCTGGTAGACACCCTGAACATACAGGTAGGCAGCACCCGTAAGATGAAACCCTTATTGCTCATTGAGTTAGTACACAGAAATTTAATTATTCTTCAGAGTGTATTTGACCATTTTGGGAGCCCTGCAAGAGGAGTTGGTAAATTTTCAGTGGTTCCTCAATAAACATTATTTTCTGCAGAAAAACTAATTGTGTCAAAACAGCAAAAAACATTTTGGTTCTGATTAGTGTGGCAGTTGTTTGTAAACACTACATACATATATATTTAGTAGCACCTAGTTATAACGCTAGTTAGTCACAGCCCATATTGGCAGAACACAATCACATGTGTAAGAGTGTAATGTTGGGATTGTGTGCTGCAGCTGACACTGGAGAACGAGCAGTTGACGAACCTACTAGGGGTGACACGGGAGAACCAGTCGAAGTTGGCGACTGAGCTTGCAGACTTAAAGGACCGCTACGCTGAGGTGATGGGACTCCTGCACGACACACAGGAGCAGCTGCGGAGGCAGAGGCACAAGGGCTACCCACAAGTGCGGGGAGGTTCTCTCTTCCCTTCACTCTGCACCACTGCCATGCCAGACTCCATAGCTTCCGAGCTGGAGAGCTCCCTGCACTCTGAGTTCAGCCTGGACTCTGGGATCAGCACTGACCGGCCCGAAAGGCAGTGAGTGTGGCTTTTGAGTTGAGACAGCTCGCTTTACTTTGTGTTGCATGACAATTATTTCTGATGTTTTAAAAAAACAAACTACAGCTGGAAGTACCCTGAGAATATAACAAATCTTCATATACATTATATGTGGAAAAATCTTGCAACAGCATGAGGGTGTTAGAACAATGTTTGGCTGTATTTGGTAATCATATTCTGCTAGGTTAATGTTAAATTATTTTTACGCAGTTGTTATAGTGCTAACTTAGTACAGATTTTCAGAGGGTGCCATTACTGTTTTCATAAATTAGTATGTTATCATTTTTTACAATTTTATTCCACTTCAATGAGACACTCAACATGGTTACAATCTCTTTACTTAGAGAGTTATATGATGCAGGTTGTCATGTAAAACTTCGTGTGTTGGTACTTAAAAATGCTTTTTGTGGTTGACTGTCATGAGTGATTATCTCCCTATTCTATTTATATTCATATCTTTCTCTTCCTCTTTCTTTCTCTTAGGGGCTGCAGTGGTATAATAGTCAGAGTACTTGCCTCCCACTACAGTGATCTATGTTTGATTTCCAGTAGGACTGCTTCTGCTTTCCACATGTAGGAAATGTGGCAGATGGTGCTGATGGTTGCCAGGTTAATCAGGGTACTCCTTTTTTCCCCAACCCCTTGCATTCATCCTATGTTCTATATTGTGTATGCATCACCTTTATCAGTGCTAAATACTTCAAAAGTTAAGTTTTTACCTAATCACCAGCTATTTATTTTTTCTGTCTCTCTTATTCTCTATGTTTTCATTATTTTGGTAATGTGCAATTTAAGATGTTACAGTTCTGTTGCTGCCATTTGGACGGCTTTTATTTAAAGGAACCAAGCAACCTAGCCTTTAAATTGAGAAAACAGCTTGCAAAGTTAAGTTTGTGTGGTTGTTGGTTCAGTGCATTGCAGAAGGTAGCACAAGATGCTTGGTTCTATTTATATAAGCAAAATTTAAAGGTGTCTTATGTACTTGCACTTGTGAAGTGTTCAGCCACTTCCCCATCCTGTTTAAATATTTATAAAGTGTTTTTATTTTCTTATTTAAATTTATATTTAAATCTTTCTTAACAGGCTATATGCCATTTTCAGGGTGAGTTTGTCAGGTGTCCGGTGTGATGCAACAGAATTCAATAACCTAGTAATTGGGGACATGTTAATTTTAATTCATCTTTTCAAAATTTAACTATAAAATAGTCAAGGAATTTTAAAGTAGAGTCATTTGATTATCTTCCTGGCTTGTTTGGTTTCAAATT
>PNEQ01003217.1:9542-29490 GCA_003012365.1 Medauroidea extradentata | reverse complement strand
TCTGTCAAAGTTACAGTAATAAATCAACAGTTGACTGAGTAAATGAGTTGTTATTGGTGAAATCACGATGGTTAGTTAACCCTGAAGTTAAATCAAACTGAGCTATCCGGAGCACGCGCAAACTTAACATAACCTCAACACCCACTACAGTGACTACACCAGCAATAGTAAACACACAGCAGACGCAGGACGCGTCACACACTTAACTCAAAAAATTAATACGTCGCTGGGTTCCTTTCATGCAAAAGTCGACTATTTAGCATTTCCTTACTGAAATATTGTATTTGGACTGTTTAAATCAGGCTATAGAGTTTGGGGTAGGATTACCAACTCACCCCTCGCAACACTATTTCAATTTAAAGTATGAATGAAGAAGGCTGAGGCTGCTAGGTTAACCAATTAAATATGCAGAACGAGGGTTGGGGGAGTCATAGACTGGTATTTTTTGTCAGGAACACATACAAATACAGTAGAATGAACACATTTTGTTGCAGGATTAATTTTTGCATCAACATGTATTACTGTGCATACTATACATATGCAGAAGTACTGTAAGATGTGGTGACTCGATACATGTGGGGTGACTTAATACATTTTTAAAATAATTTTTTCCCACATAAGGTAGCACTTAGTAAATAAATTAACTTCTGATAAATTTCAAATCATGAATGTCTACATAAAAATAAATTCATATTTACTCACAGTTGACATACGTAGAAAATAAAATTTTTTAATAATAGTATCTCAAGTCACCCCATATTACGGTAGTTAGCTTAATATAACTTATCTACTGTATTAATAGCAAATAAAATTAGTTACCAAATCACTTAAAAAAATATGTATAATACAATACGGTATGTACATTAAAACTTCTGTAAAGTGATAAGGGGCCACCAAGGCGATCCGGGGTCACCCGTACATTTGTATGTGGGAATCATGTCGAACGATGCTGCTTTTTGGCCGGTTTTCAGGGAGATCTCCTGTTTTCCCCATCCTTTATTCTGTTATAGATCCATACTCACGTTACCCCTCACCAATTTTAAAGACTTACGTGTTAAGTGCTGACCAAAATCACTTCTGTACTGTAAAGTGATGTCACACACAACCCGTAAGCTACTGGTGTTGGCAGTATTAGAAGAAGTTGAGATAAGTGGAGCAGTGAATGTTTTTTTGGTTGCAGGCCAAACTACAAGAAGGTGTTTGAGACGGTGCGATGTGTGTCGCGGAACAGCAGCAATGGAGGCAGTACAACTGACAGTCCAGTGCACCAGCTGGGTGGGCGGGGCCAGTCACAGTACAGCAGTGGAGGGACAGTGATGTCTTCTGGTCCACGCATGAGCACATTTGCCCTGCGTCCTCAGGGTGGTTCAATCTACAGCAACTCCTCGCTCAGCTTCCCCAGCATTGACTCTGTGGGCCACAGTGATAGCGAGTTCTCGGTCATCACTGATACGGACGACTCTTACCCGTGAGTTGACTTTCTTTCAGCCAAATTCGCAGTGTGGTGGAAGAAATTTTCTTTATGAAATTAGCGACCTTATCCACATGTGTTTACATATGAAAACACATTCCAGAAAACCTACTTTCAAGATAGCACTTGTGCTATAAATATTGTTTTGAAGCCCTCCAACGAGTTTGACTGTTGTATCTCAAAATTAATAACTTGGTACAAACAAAACTATAACAAGTGCATGCGTAATTGTGTTCAATAAAAATATATAATTACCTCTTCCTGCATCACAACAGCATATCCTCTCAGTGCCTTGCTTGTGTGGCAATGACACACCTGATGTGCGTGCTAGTGTTGATTTGATAATGCTGTGTATCCACTTTGAAATCAGTCTCCAGTTTAAAATTTAATCATTTTTATGCTACTTTGGAAAGTTGCAAATTTTCTGTCCGGGAAAAATAGTTTTTAATGGATACTGGCAAATCAGCTATTCAAAATTCATTATTCTGACTTGACATTTGGAATTTGAGTTTCGTCCTGTAACCTTCACTACATTTGTTGTGTTTATGTAACTGTGACTCGGAAAAGTGATGACAATACTATGACTCATATTGTGGTGGTACGGCCTCCCAGGTTATAGTGTCCAGATGTCAACTTACAAACTCTCATACTTGCTCCGGTCTCAACTGTGAGCTGAGCTCTTCTCTGGGGGTGTTTTACATGGTATCGAAAGGTTGACTTGTATTGAACGATAGTCAATGAACACGTGGTTCAATCAACAGCTCATTTTTTTATTCTCTTAAAAATAACACTACTGTGCTTACATTGTTACAGACATTATTTACGCTTCCACATCAACATTAAATAATACAGAATGTTAACTGAACCAAGGGTAACAACAACAAAAAATACAGAAAGCTAGCACATGCTGAACTAAAAGATAACTAAACCCTGACTCTGTATCCGATAATGGGCCGGCCCTGTGGTCAATATTGCAGTTATGTTCCCATTAATAATTCAACGTCAATTCATAAGAAAATTTACTAGAAAGTCTTTTCACTTTAGTTACATTGCGGCTCCATGGTCCTCGCCCGCGCCTCGTGGCTCACCTACCTCTTACCACGTGCAAAGTTCACACACCGCGACACACGTGTGTCGCCCTCAACGACCCAGAACAGTGTGCCAGCCTGGGTAGTCGCAATGGTGTCCGAAGATGTCATGACGGCTTCCCCCGGTAAATGTTCTAGAACATTCTAGTAAAAGTGAGTAAAATTAATTAAACTTAGATAAACTAAAATTGCAGAAAAATCGGCAAAATTCTGCTGTTCGCAATGTTGTATCTCGCTATGTTACTGGATGATTATTACAATAAAAAAATATTAAGTAAAGGTTAAGCATGAGGCATTGCCGGAAGCGCACAGCTTGCAGTACCCTCTGTGAACCCCTGTTGGTGTCGTCCCTGTGGCACCACGGTGGGGCTGACTAAACTCGTTTACATCTTTAAATTAAACACCAAGAACTTACCAACAGCCGTAACTTTTAAAACACTAATCTCTCGTATAATTTCGAAGAGTCTAAATTTGCTTGAATTTTTATGCTGTTTCATAAAAGTCCACGCAAGACATATTTATTTTAAATTCACATTTCACCAGAAAACTGAGAACTCAAAATAATATGAACTTAAAGCTTATGAACACAGGATTTGATATTTAAATATTACAGTAAAATACTAATCAATAGCAATTGCGTCCAGACACGATTTTCTCTTATAGTACCGTTTCGCCAGGCACAATAGTGGCTTTACATTTAGAGAGTGGGTTTTATACGTGACATCCTGTTCAGCAAAATTATAACATTTAAATTAATTAATCAAAAGACTTTTCCTACCCTTTCATTAGGCTTAAAACAACAAATACTGAAGTCTTACTAAAACAATTTAATATTTACATGATTCGTCCTAAATATTTTTGCGCCAAATAAAACTACGTAAAGTAATAACTCTATGCATATTATAATTTTCAAGTTATTGAGCTTTAAAAATGCTATATTTTAAAACGCCGCCATAAACATTGACATCACGTTCTTATTGGCTAACCTGCGTATGACGAAATTGGACAGCTTGTTTTTACTTACCACCTGCCCAAAAGGAATTATAGTATATTTGTAATCTTATATTGACTAAAAAACTGGGTAAATTTAATGGACCCAGTTACAAAAGCTACCTCATAAAATTTGCTCATTGTCAATATATGCACCATTACAGTTGAAGATTTTCTTAGGTAATACAGTAACTAAGATTACGCTGGTACTTACTGAGTGAGTTGAGAGGAGTGAAGATAGCAAGGTAGCTCTCGCACATAGCGACGTTTAAGTGGTAGGTTTAAGTTTTCGTAAATTTAATTCAAATTCAGGAGTGATGTTAACTTACTGCAAATCTATTTTATTGTGTCAAAGCCCCTCAAGAATAATAAATCTTGTTTTGAAGTCAACTGTATGTAGGTCACATGCATCCAAAAAGTAACCTACCGAGCTAACAGTTTGAATGCGTCTAAGCAAACCGTCTGACTTTTAGACTGGTGACCCAGCATCTTGATTGCGTGAGTTGGGAAAACATTATATTGCACATTAATTTATCTATGAAAAATAAATTTTTCTTCGCAATTATTAACAATGCTGCCATCTGTTGACAAATTTTACAATATCCCGCCCACCTCTTGAATTATCTGCCAATCACATGTGCATTGAACTCTCGTATTAGCAAAACCGTTTTCTGGCGGGAACAGCAAAAACACAAATTGATTCGGTTGCAAATTTTTAACTTAAAAATAACCAATTTATTTCATGCTTACCGTGCCAAATGATACACAATACGCTGAAATAACGGTTGCGTATATTAACTATAATTTTGTTGCTAATAGCAGACTGTTTCAGGTTACGTTTTCTTAGAATAGAAACCATCAGTCTGTCTCGCGTTGTCACACAGCGTTGTAGTAAATTTTGAGTTTGGAGTCAATTTAATTGTAGTGTTGCTCAGAGGATCTACTATATACACTTACAACTATTTGGAGTTCCATGTATACCCGTTCTTACCACACACAACAGGATTTAACGTGATTTTATGACCTAAATGTAAGTTACTGTATAGTTAAGAATAAACAAACATACAATAACAAGTCCAATGATGTCACAGGGACATCAACATGGTGGCACCCGTTTTTACTGAGCTAAAATAAACCCTCTATTTACGTTTTTCTCGGGTTATACGGACAGAAATAAAGTAAGTATGGTACCATTATTCCTTACATTAAACATGCTTTTAAATAAAAATAAAAAATAAGTAATACCCTCATTGCATAATGACTAGAAATTTAATTATCTACAGGCAATAGACTTGCATAGACTACAGTTGGGTGGCCGGGCAACACTCTGGGTCTTCTGAGTTTAATAAAAGCATCATATCTGCTACGCTACACTTAATAGACACTAGGCTGATCAGCTCTTGGTCCTGAAGTGTCAGTAACACTGGCTAGCACCACTTATTCAATATAAAAAACAACAGGAACTCAAAGCAAAAATCATAGAAAACATACAACTAACTGACTTATATCGAGAAATTTTACCCCAAGCTGAGGCTGGTTGCTTCACAATATAAAAAAACTTTCTATTTTAAGTAGCTTGAGGAGCCCAAGACGTTTTGTATCAACTCTCTATTTGCCGTAAATATTTTGTTTTGTCACTTACTTTTAGCCTCTTAATGAATGTACTGATGTGTTTTGTGGACAAAAAAATACAGTTTTAATGGCCAAGGTATGTTGCGTAGTTAAAAAACCTAGCAAAGTAACTGTAATGGAAATTTTAATTCCTGTCAGTTAATTATATGACATGAAAACCGTTTTTGTGAAAATATAAGATTCCGGAATGAAAACTACTTCAATAACAAAAATAAACTGGTCACGTTGTAGAAGTATGAATACGTGGTCACTGCTGCCACTGTATATATGTTTCACTTGCTTAAAAAACAATGAAATTTCATTAAAAAATCAATGAGGCTTCATGTAAAATTGCTGGAATTTTAATAGATTGCCAAAACTTCCAATTGTTGCGCCATTATGTGTTTATTTTTTCATGTGGAATTGCCATCCAAAACACCTGATGTGTATAATCTTTTATGCATTCTGGTTTGTTTTGATCGGTCATGATATGCCATATGTGATTGTTTGTAGTGTTGTTCGCTGTGGAAAATATACCTTGATATTTTGGCAATTTTTTTCATAACTAAACGTCGGTGGTGTTAAGGTTAAACGCTGTAACCCTCAATTCAGCAAAAATGAAATGGGACAGACTCGCGGCTGCATTTCGCATGGACAGCTACAGCTATTTATCCTGCTGCAGAGTTAACTCCACTAGCAGATTAGTCATTCTAACACTTGATGACTGAACTACTTATCTGATGTACAAAGAAGTTTTTTAATTAAAGTAAATATTATCTGCAAAGTCACAGGGCACTGCTAGTTATATCTAGAGCCACCTGTTTTCGGTAAAAATATTTCCGTTATTTTGTCATTTTTTTATTAGACGAGTTCGTTGACTTTTTTGTTTCATGTTTCACCTGCGTGTTCTATTTACGATGCAACAATTTTACCCTAGTTTTCACTCTGTCGCCGGAAAATGTATGCTGGATAATGTCATTCATTTCTTGCATTTTACGCGATGCGTGAAGAGAATTACGTTGTGTCATTTTCAGACACACCCGTTCTGGCAAAATATACGTCGCATCATTGCAAATGTAAATTTCTTTGTTCGTAATTTATGTTGCAGTATGAAAATATGTAATATTGATTTTATCGCTGCAAATTTCGAACAAAAGTAAATGAGAATCGCATAAAACCAGGATAAACAAACACGTTGTATTACTTAACCCAAACAACCACCATTTTCATGTCTCTTTCAATACTTTCGAAACTCGCTTTCACTGTCGAAAATCTATTTTCTCGATTCGTATAATCAATATCCCGAGTCAGACGTAAGTTACTACAGAACACGCCAAAAATTGCGCGATTCTTTTGTAATATCGCACATAGACACATTTTGCAATTTTGCACGTTGCAAAAAACAGGTGCGTCTAGTTATATAAAATATGGCTCAGAACCAGTTGAACCTACATATATGCCACCACTAACTTGTTGTCCAGTTTGGCAAGCCCTATACTGACATAAGAACTTAATGGGTAGTTGTTAAATACCTTGAAAATTATTAACAAAAAAGTATTTATTACTATGAAAAATGCTTGGAAACATCATTCCATCAATTTTTTTCTACGTTTTATTCTTGTAACAATATTTTCTTCTTCTCAATGCAGAAAATGGTTTTTGTTAAAAAGCAAATCATTAAAAATTACCAGTATCACCAAATATTTGACCAGGGTGGCCACTCATTGCAACAACGAAAATTCCCTGATTTCCCTAATAGAAAACCAAAAATTTCCCTGATTTTTGCAAGTATGAAAACAACATTTCATCATTTTATTCAGCACAATTTCCAATAAAGATAAATATTTTACGTCCTTTCTGACACTACAGTCAGTGAACTTGACAATGGAGTGTAATTACATTTACATAATGGTAATTTTTTCAATAAAAATGTTATAATACTCTCAAAACTCCGCAAGAAAATTCCCTGAAATGTCTCAGATGAACCAAAAATTCCCTAATATTTCCAGGTGATCACAATTTCCCTGATAATTCCAGGTTTTCCAGTGGGTGGCCACCCTGTTGACATGTAAATCACTATCCTTACTTACGCTCGCAGCCTGTATAAAATTAAACACTGTCACAAACAGGGATGTTTTTGAAGGTTGGTATCGAAAGATGTTGCGATGTGTGTTGCAGGGGAGGTGCTCAACCGGGCATTCCTGGGGTGCCAGGGGCAGCAGACTTGGAGGCAGCTTTGCGCAGGCTGACACCAGCGGAGGTTCTGGCTAGGCGAGCAGCCCTCAGTTCCGGAGGGGTTGTCGGGAATTACGACCACTCTCCACCCTCGTACCTGCCCTTTGGCTGCCGTACCCCAGACAGCATCATGTCTACGGGAAGTAGCGGCTACAGCAACCGCAGCAACGGCTGGAAGCTGCCAGAGAAGCTGCAGGTGAGTTATGAACCATCTTTGTTACAGTTTGAAGTCTGTAGGCTGAAAAGTTTGTTAGAATGCCTACACAACTGAATTTCATACAAATTCAAAGCTTCTATTATAGCTTGACTACATGTGGTACCATTGGCCATTTCAAGAAAGCAGCAACTTGCGAGGTATACTTGCTGTGTTGCAGTTGGGGTTGCAGTTTTAAAAAGAATTGCAAAAATGCAGTGACCCCGGCAGTCTATAGTTACATGTGCCATGATAATATCTTTACCAAAAATACTTTTTTTAGACGCTGTTTCTCCTTTTCACCGACTTTTAGTGCATAGTTACGTCTTAGTGTATCTGCACATGGCAAGTCCCCAGAACCCTTCACTGTATCTTCAATAAAAACTGTCTTCTCGACTTTAGCTTTTTTCTGATTTTCAATAGATGCCATTTTGATTATTCGCTATAAGTTTCTTATACTTTTTTTTTTTTTTCTTTGTGTGTCCACTTGTTTTGATGTGTTTATCTAACACATCCTTTTTCTCCCACTCAAGACGAACACAGCAGATGCCACACATTAAAATATTATTGTCACTTACATAAAAGTCATAGTCTTGTACAATTTTGCCTGTTCCTGAATGGTAATTTTAAATCGTGACATTTTCAAACGTTTAGGCCTAAGTAGTCCTTTCTCAAGTTTTGATATTAAAGCTTATTTTAATCCATGCGGACAAAAAAAGAAGTACTAGTTATAACGATAAAGTAAAAACACATCAAAATATTAAGAAAACGAAACAAAACATTTGTTACATTGTCCAGGGCGGGAACACTAAACTTACTAAAGTAATAGGCGGACATGTGGGAATTTATTGCCGCCCGACTTTCGCTTTACTCTTCCATGTAAACAAAAATATGTTTTTTTTTCTTGCATATTCTTCCAGTTAAAGTTCAGCAAAAGTTCCAATAACATTTTACTTTAAACTTTGAATTTTTGCGGTAAATATTGTTTTTGTAACACTCATTTGTTAAATTGTCTCTAGTTGCAAGTAGTTGCAAGTCACAACGTACACAATATGGCTGCCCGTGTCAGGTTAATGTTTTCATTGGAAAATTTTGGTTTAACGAATGCAAGCAATGTTGCCCTGTGTTTTTTTTTTTGTAACAGTTACGTTGTTTACAAGCAATAAAAAATAGCAGTATGTATTGGATAGTTTTAAAATAGGTAGTAAGCCTTGGTGGTCGGCAAAGCACTGATTTGTAACAAATATACGTGAAAAAATTTTTCAAATTACTGTATTGTACAGACTTATTTACAGTGACACACAATTTTTTTTCTAAATTTGAATTAGTGATATTGCGAATTGTCGTGAAAGTAACGTTTTTAGGTTAACTTTTTTGCATTTATATCGCATTTGCAATTTTTCTGGGACACTACTGATTGGACTGACAAAAGACACGTGGCTGTTCCATATTACCCACGTTGTGATATATTCAAAGCGACAGTAACTGTTTTTAGTAAGAGTACTGTTTATTTATCCATTCCAACATAAATTTCGCTAAAATAAAAACCTACCATTAAGACATTATAATAGGTAATGTTTAAAAACACAACACAAGAAGTTTATGAACTTACTCTAGTTACGCTGGGTAGTGTAAAGCTTCAACTCCAGGCATTCAAAAAGTGGTCCAATTGAAGTTTGCATGATCCGACAAATATAACGTGTTCTACAAACAACTCTAGCAGGTTAAGTAAACATAACTTTTTAACTTTTTGCAGTATAACATGCAGAATAAAAAAAATATAGTGAGTTTGAAACTGATTCTGCAATGCCGTTCGTTATCATAAAAAAAAAACAAAGATGCACGCAATCATTGCTGTGTAAACTCAATCCACGGGCCACATTCACATTCGCGCTGTACCAAGATGGCGTCCATAACAATTGAGGTCGAGCAAGTCACGGCAGCGTTGCCAGATGCAACTGCATTTCCACATTGCCATTTCTCACATTGTTCACTCTACCACGCTAAGCCGATGAACGATGATTATCACATGCGGGTATTATGTTTGTTTATAATTTTAAAAAAATCATTTTGTGCGGTTTGTTGATGATTGTTGCTTGTGAATGTCTCGTATCTACGAAAGTGCTCATGACGATACCACTCGTAAATACCGAACATTTATACAATAAACTGCATACACAAACTGACGGTGCATTACAAAACACTCGTAATTACGAACGGCTCGTAATATCCCATACTCGTAGCAGCGGGCTTTTACTGTATTAAAATGTTGTTTAGTTACAGTTTTGAACAAAAGGCAATTAAATTGGAAGTGTATATTAAAAAAATTAAAATTCTTGAAAATATGCTGAAAATGTGGGGTGCTGGTCTTTCATTGGAATGGGTGGTAGGTGGGTAAATACTGTATTTACTTACTGCAGCATGCAGCGGTTAGCGATTCAGATTGTTAGGATGAAATTTTTGTTGGTTTGTTTTGCTTAATCTTGGAGTGAGTTTATTGTAGAACTATTTGTATTCTGTTTTATAATTTCATTGTGGTGATTTTGGGCTGGATGCAATTGTAATTTCATTTAGGTCTTTGTAGTTATGTCATGTTGTAGATGATAAAATTCTCATTTTCATTTCTGGGTGTAACTTAGAAAGTAACAACGAATGATGCTATTTGTGGGTGCAGATAGTGAAACCGATGGAAGGATCGCACACACTGGCAGCCTGGGCACAGTTGGCCACGCCCACTATGAGTGGGTTACTGGATGAGCGTCCGGGGGTGAAGACCCGTGGGGGGCGTCCCCTGGAGGAGTTAGGTTTGGAGTTGTACAGCCTGAGTGACCTGGAGGAGGACGAGGAATACTGCAACCCGGGCAAGAGCTTCCAAAACACTGGTGCCATCTATACTTACACTACAAGCACCGTGATGCACCCTGATGACACCACCAGCGTCACCCCCAGGTCAGCTACCAACACTAACTTCTTGTGAACCTCTACTAATTATTTAAATTACTGTATTGTACTTTTGTGTTTCATGCGAGTGCATAGGTGGTTTAGGTGATACAGAACCTGCTTATTGTAGTGGGGTCCTAACAACAGTATGTAAACTAAACTCATTTTGTATTTTGCATGCTTGATATAATACTTACTGCACACAGGTATTCTACGAAATATATACTTGTGGTCTTTTGTGGGTTGTTTGCATGTTGTTTATTCAAATTTAAACCAGTTCTAGCATAACTGTTAATTCTACTTTCCTCAAAGTGGGTGCAAATTAACCCTAAAAGTTAAAATAATTTATGTACCTCTAGGATTATGAAATTATAATTTATATTATTATTTTGCTATGTTCCGACATGGATTTATAAAATAAAAAAATTTTATGATAAAGTTTATAAATATTAAAAGGAATTTTATCTGGCCTGAAGTTCTTGACATATTTGTATTAGAAAAATGTGTGTTTATGTTGTGAAAACTTCAAAATTGGGTGGTGTATTGTATGAATAGAGACCTTATCGTTTTGCGACGCAAAATTATAGTAGAATCAATTAAAGCGCAAAATATGTAAGAAATTCTATGTTTTACGAAATGGTGTTATCTTTCCGCGAAATTGACTAATTTTTGTATGAAATTTACTTCTTACCCTAAATTAAATTACATTTTGGCTATGACGTTCACTCCGTAATATGTACACGATTATCCTGGACAAAATTCAATTTAAACATGTTAGTTGTATCGACGGGGTATGTTAAGTGCACAAGCAAACACGGTAAAATGTAATCAATTTTTGCAGTGGAATACATGACAATATTTGCAGGTACAATTGTCATTTAAATTGTTTGCCTTCAGAATCTTAAAGACTATTCCCCTCATTCCCCTCCCTTCCAACTTCGGAAAGTCTCTACTTCTTTCCACGCTGTGTCTTATCTCGTACGTGACATAACAGTTAAAGTTAAATAATTAAAAGGGTGTAACTTGCTCGTGGGATAATTTTGATTGTTTAGTTATATCAAAGACGATGTGGACATTTTAAAAAAACTGGATGCTGGTGCGTCAGTTAATTCATTGTGTTTGTGTTACGGAATTGGCAAAACCACTGTGCACGACATAAAAACAAAAAAAAATGAACTTTGCAAGTTTTATGCAGATAGCCAATCAAGTAAAGCTATGGAAATTCACAAAACAATTTGATTGAGTAGAAGTGCAGAACTGGACAACATTTAATTGAGTGGTTTCAGCAATGCCGTAGGGAAGATGTTGCCATTTCTGGTGCATTATTAATGGAATAAGCAAAAGTGTTTCAGGCTGAACTCAAGCTGCCATTCACGTGTTGACTACTCCCATGGTTGGTTGTATAAATTCCAGCAAGGCCATGGCATTTCAGCTTTCTGCTGAAACCGAAGCAGCAGAAAAGTTTGTCAGCGACTTCACGAAATTAGTTTCTGAAGAAAAACTTTCTACAGAACAAATATACAGTTCAGATGAAACTGCCTTTTACTGGCGTTGTATGCCACTATTGATTGTGCACAGCTGATGAACAGCACAGCGAACTGAAGGATTGTAAAGATTGTGTCACTGTGCTGGGGTGTTCCAATGCGGCGGGAACACACAAAGTTAAGTTAGTGGTTGTTGGCAAAAGTGTTTGTCCAAGAGCACTGAAAGATACCAAGGTTATGCCCGTTGAATATAAAGCCAGCAAAAAACCTGGATCACTGCAATAATATAGTTTGGACCTAAAATGCAAGATTGTGCTCCTCTTTGATAGTTGTTCAGCACATCCCCCAGCAGAAACACTGGTCAAAGAAAATGTATGTCATGTTTTTCTGCCACCTAACTGTACCCCACTGATTCAGCAACAAGATCAAGGAATCTTGCAGTCACTTAAGTGTCTGTATCATAGGGAGTTCCTGCCGTTTTTTTTCTACAGTTTAAATAGCGGGAAAACTGCAGCAGAAATCAAGAAAGAATATAATTTACGTGATATGATTTGGGCACTTGCACAAGCTTGGGACAGTGTTCCCAATTAAGTTTTACACAAGGCCTGGTATAAACTTTGGCCAGCCTTGGCAACCAGCAATGTGACCCAGGTTTAATAAAGCAGTATAGAGGATTTTAAAGGGTTTTAAACAAAAACAGTGAACACATTGTTGCAGTATGCAAAATGTGTCGTTCCACCTGTAGTAAATTACTTATGTCTACATGAAGAAAATATTGAGTGGCTTCATGTTGACATTGATGTCCCTGTTGTCTATTTCACCGACCATGAAAAACCACCTGTGAAAATCTCGCAAGAAATGTCTACATTGTGTAGAAGGATTAATAGCCGGCATGTAACAGTGCAGCTACTTATAGAACAGCAGATCATATCTCTGTACGTGATATAAAATAAGTTGTTAAGTGAGAAGCCAAAACTGAAACGTCTGATGGACATGTTCACAAAAAATACATGCCTCCATGACTAGCACTGAAGTGAATGATGCAACAGCTGGCACAAGCACTTCACGTCGCGTACCCAGACATCAGTGATAGTGATTAAATCTGGCAGACATCAGCTGTTTTTTGTTTGTTACTTTTTTTACAGTCTGTCTATAACAGTGTTCCAAGTGTAACCATGTACGTATTTGCACATAAAAATGAAAAACACATAAGTTGTGATGCTTTTCACAGAAAGACTTTAATCAAGAATGGTAAGGCCTGGTTCACATTTGAGTTAAAATGGCGTGTGTTGCATTGTACATACGTGTCAGTGGCACAAGACACTCTAGCGATGGAAGACAAGAGTTGCGATGTGGCAACACACGTTACTTTGTCGATTGTGCCTCACTGAAACGCAAGAGTAAACCCGGCCTAAATTGCACAATTTAACTTCGGTAAGTAAGCGTGTTTGTCCATCGTGCTTCAGTCAACGCAACTGGGACCTTTCCTCTTCTTGGCCATTAAATCTCTTGCTATAAGACAACCTCTGGCACTAAATTCTTCGAAGATATCTTCAGTCACCGCTGACAATGTGAGATGATGAACAGTGCAGGGAGTTTTCGATAAACCGCAGAGTATTTTGAATGGCTGTTCATTGCTCTTTTTATAAATACGACGTTCAAAAATTGCATTTCTTATGGCAGATACATGAATTATGTTATACAAGTTCACAGCTTTCAGTGTATTTACAGTGGTTTAACTTCTATACAAAAGTGCATCACAGGTACATCTAAATGATGAGCATGACTATGAGTATATGAAGCTCTTGGCTCACCTTCCTTCAATTGCGCAGCTACTCCGTTGACCAGCTCACTCATGTTAGATGCCCAGTCATAGGCCTGGCCTCGTATTCTACTCACATTTACTCCTATTTTTTCCAAGAGGTTTTTGGAAGCGTAAATAAGTTACACTTAGATCGAATTACAGGCCACCTGCAGCTGCCGTCCTCGCTGCGCGATGAGTCGAATGATATGAACATTCAAACTCTGTGCAGATTACTTTACGGTTTCTTTTTTTAGATACTGTAGTACAATCATTTGTATTACTAGTCCACACAAAAATTAGTGTGTATATCAGTCACATTGTGCAAATTTTTGTTTTAAACGTAAAAACATTTTATATAACTATTTTGATGTTGGTTGAGGGAGGGGGGGGGGGCGCATTACTCCATGCCCCCCGAGTCTATGCCGATGCATAGGATGACGTAACTACGTAAGAGTCAAGTTAACATATTAAGTAATATATGTGTGCCAAGATTAATGAACTTCAGAAAAACATTTCCTCAGGTGTCATACTATGCGTAAAATATAAAAATGGCCACCATTATTAAAATACCTATGTTTACCGAGTTCAATGAAATTCGGGAAAATATTTTCTGAAATGTCATATTATTCTTTAAATATCAAAATGGCGTCATTTTAAAATATGAACACAGGAGGGAGGAAATACACAAAAGTTAAGTCTGCTTGCTACGTACTATGTGTGTGCTAGTTAAAGGAAATACACAAAAATATCTTATCTCAGATATTTCATACAATGCTAAAAATATCAAAATGGCCACCATTTTGAAACTATGTATACTGCTTGAAATAAATTCATAAGCGTCTGTTCATCTTACAGAGTTTAATGAAATTATAAAGTACAGTTCCTTAGATATCCAGGTTGATTTAAAAAAGTTAAACTTGCCGCCATTATGAAAGTATGAAAAGGGTATAAAGTTAATGTACAAATGTCGAGTCTGTTTACTAAGTATTATATGTGTACAAAGTTTGATGAAATTCTGTCCACAGGTTCACAAGTTTTAGGGATACGCACACACTCAGCATACAGACGCACGCACACTCTCCGTAGACGGACACGGTCACACATAGGAAGGTTATCTCATAAGCTTAATATTGCCATTGGAAAGTAGGCTGATAGCCAAGGTGCTTAACTGGCTGCATCCAGTACGTGAAAAATGAACTGTATAAAAATCATCATTGTTAAAGCGAAGTGAAGTCTGTCAAGGAAGGTGCTGGAGGATGAGTGTAAAGACTGCTGGTCTTCTGTTTGCAGTGTTCGGGGCAGTCAGATGTGCACGCAGACCAACAGCCGGCACGACACACCTGCCCCACCGACTCCTACCTGCCGCAGCCGTCGCAACTCCACTTCTACCTTCTCCACCACACTAGGATTGGCCAAGCTGCTGAACGAGCGAGGCATCAAGGCTGTCACCCCTTCCGCGGTGCCCACTCCCTGTGGCGATCGCAGCTTCACTCCCACCGCTACCCCCTGCAACAGTCCTGACGGATCACCACCGCCATCTCCACCGCCTTCACCACCTCCATACAACCCCCTTAAGTTCCCTGGTGGTAAGTGTTTATACACTCCCTGTAAATTACATTAAAAGTTGAAATTTAAATATTAAATCTAGTGTCCATATTTGCCAACTTGTAAAATTTGTTGGATAATATTTTGCTGTACTGTGTCATGTTTTGAAGTAAGTACATTTGTTACATAGGTTTCTTGAACAGTGGAGCTAACTTGCTGCGTCGCACCCTTATTGGAGAAGGAGGCAAAGCCACAAAAGCTCACAAGGCAAAGCGAAACAAGATGGCACTTTCTCGCTCAGAAAGGAAGGTAGGTTTGCACCACGATATTTTGAGGCTAACATCTCAAGTAGTTGGAATACATTGATCAAAAAAATAGATAAGTAGCTAATAATAATTGTTTCCTCTACACATCCTAAAATAAGTAACCATTTATTTTTATTTCCATTTTTGCACAGTCTTTCTGGGGTACCTGTGTGCTCCGTCGTCTGCCCCACCAGAGAAGGCCATAATGATAGCACAATTGGACAATTGGTTGCCCAATAAAGTGAATACAGATTGTTATTTTACTAAGCTTAAATAGATTATAACACCTACAAAAACGACATTATTACAAGAAATGCAGTTATTTATAATAATGCTGGGACTTTTCTCTTCAGACATTGTTGGTTGCTTTAGTCAAAACTAGATACAGTACGACAGTCTACACAATTCCTGAGAATTGTGTTGTAAGATTGCTGTTATTAAATTGAAACAACCAATCTTGACCACTTAAAAGTTGCAAATTTTTGTCCAGTATGTACAAAAGCACAAGTACTCACGTTTTAGTACTTGATAGATACACACACAAATAGGATGACACATAATCGCGGCAGCGCGTATCGCGATGTTTCGCTGCTTAGAGCAGCTTCCTCGGGCGAAGAGACATGGCTGACTGCGGTGTGGTTGCTGATGCACCGATGCTGATGCACCTAGCGGCCAATGGTTGAACTGATGTGAGGCGGGAGATTCAAAAGCGTCAAGTAGAAGAGGATAATGAGGATATACTGGTACTGTGGTTGTGGGAAACTGAATGACTGGTGATGTGATCTTATTTTGAGACCTGGTGGTTGCCTGGATTTAGTGATATATTGATGAGCTAGTTCCCATCATCTGAGTTCAGAGCTATTGCTTGTAGGTGGCAGTGTCCTCACCACTCTAGTGCTGTAGCAAGAGTCAGTCTAGTGTCTAGTTTGTGCACTGTATTTTGATTATAATTGGTGTTTCACTGTCTCTTGTTTGGAAATAAACAAGTTTTTAAATTAACAGTTTATGTAATATGAAAGGCAAACCTTTTCTGAATGATACCCTATAAGTAACGACCCCTAAAAATGGTGAATCACGACATACCACAAAATTTTGTGCATTTCTAAGTTTGCTGTGAAATTCAGCATAATTTTGTAAAATGCAATGGTTCATGTGAATTCAGATGCCTTGGCAGATGTTTGGTCGCAAATCAAGATACAATCGTCTAATTCCTTCTAGATATTTCTGGTTTTGTTTAATTATCATTTCTCTGTAATGATGTTAGCCCATGCATGCCGTATCAATAAGACGAAAGAGAAGACATTCATGGTTACTTTACACATTCGACCACGTTAAAAAAACCAAATATTGACATTTCACGTGTTAAGCCATAATCATGATCGTGGCTATATGTACACTCTCACGGATATATTCATTCTTCAATGTGTTTATCACTAGCGTATGAATTCGCGCACGGCCATGGTCACGCGGTATCATGATGTCTGTATACCTACAAGATGGTGGAAGAGTGATGGTAACGGCAGCAGAAGCTCAGTCTTCCTAGTTACAACATATAACTCTGTGACTTAAGTATTAACACATGTTTGTTTCATGTTTTGGGTATGTTTGTAATGGAAATAAAGAAAGAACATTAGCGGATATCCTTATGTAAACATGTATACATTGATATCGCTAAGTCGCAATGAGTAAGAACACAAGTTTAAATGGTTAAAACGTAATGAAACATAATTTTCAGCTATCCCATCAGTGAATAAATACCAACATTTAGTTTTTGGTTAGGTACGCTAGCCAAATTATTTGAATTGGTCCATATAGCCTATTTTTTACAATTTTTTACAAGACTTAAAATTTTTTTTTCCCTCAGAACTCTGTCATTTATAAACCGATTTGGATAATTCTTATTTTGTTAAAAAGGGGATATTTTCAAGGGGGTCCCATTTTAATTTCATTGTCGTTGGATTTCGAAGATAAGCTTATACCAGGAAATGCCTCAAAATGGAATAGTTAATGTATAGTGATGAAGATATTGGTAGGTTTATGACAATCCAAGACTAGGTAGGTACCTAACTATGGTCAAGGACGTTCTGGACTGACTTGGACTGCAAAGGCACAGCGGAACTCCTTAACGACATACAGCATGAATGTGGAAGGAACTCCGTAAAAATCAAGAAATAAACAAATTTTCAACAAAAAAAAAACACCAGCTTTAAAAAATCTACTCTAAAAAATAGTGACAAATAATTAAGTTATTTGTAGACTACTTAGGATACAATCAATTTGCTAGGACAATAATATAAAATTATTGTTATTTTTGGAGTCGGTGCCAACCAAGGTAAACAATTTCTTTGAAATTAAGTGTATTACTATCTGTTTCCGTTCACCAAATTTTTCCTGTGAAAAATTCTCAGGAGAATTGCTTCAGTAAACATTGTTAGAAATAAATCTCTTTAATTCCATCAGATAAAATAGAATCATCTGAGATCAGAGATTCCCAAGTCCAAATTAGTTCTGCTACTGCTAATGTGCTAGCTTCAGAGCAAAGTTAAATTGGTTTCACACAAAGAGATAATATGTCAGTAGAATTGTTCTCTAATTCTGTATTGACTGTACATTAAAGTGCAGTTGATGAGGTTCTATCTTAACTTAATAAGAGTATTTTTCCTCCAATACTGGTAACTGCACTTCATATCTCACAGAGCTGCAAAATACGCTAAACCCTGATTTTACGAATACTCACAGTTCCTCTTGTGACGCGTCCTGCATCTGTGTGGTGGTGATGATGATATGTTAAGTCCCTGTTCGTTGGCGCTAAAGATGTGACGCATCCTGTGTCTGGTGTTGTTTGTTGTCTATTGTTGTTTGTTGTCTATTGTTGTTTGTTGTCTATTGTTGTTTGTTGTCTATTGTTGTTTGTTGTCTATTGTTGTTTGTTGTCTGTTGTTGTTTGTTGTCTATTGTTGTTTGTTGTCTATTGTTGTTTGTTGTCTATTGTTGTTTGTTGTCTATTGTTGTTTGGTGTCTATTGTTGTTTGGTGTCTATTGTTGTTTGGTGTCTATTGTTGTTTGGTGTCTATTGTTGTTTGGTGTCTATTGTTGTTTGGTGTCTATTGTTGTTTGGTGTCTATTGTTGTTGTTGTTGTTGTCACTAGTGGGCGTTGAGGTTATTTGGCTTGGCGTGCTCCGGATAGCTCAGTTTGTTCAATTAAATGGAGACGGAAACTACTATTGTGATTTTACAAATTAAATTTACGAAATAAGGCAACTGTTTGTTTATTTTCAATTTTACCTTTTACATTTTTTTCTTACTTAGTGATGATTCTACAAATGACAGTTTGGTACCAAAACACAATTAAATGGTCAGATGTCCGGCATGACCATGCCCAAAACTTGATTAAACAAAACAAACGAAATAAATATGAAACAACGTCCGTTCCGACCGAAAGACTGACTGACAACTGTCTTGGGCCACTGCCCGAGATTGACTGCCTCTATGACTCGCGACCGCCTCGGGCCAGTGCCCGGCACCAACTGCTCTACAACTGGCGACCACCTCGGGCCAGTGCCCGACACCAACTGCTCTACAACTGGCGACCACCTCGGGCCAGTGCCCGACACCAACTGCTCTACAACTCGCGACCGCCTCTGACCAGCGCCCGGCACCAACTGCTCCCTCACGGCAACGGACATGGTAACAAATAGCGCACATTGGCGGAGTGCTACAACAGTATCCAAAATTTAACAAAATCAGTAAAATTACCCTTAAAACATAAAACAAAGCATTCCAAGATCTGAATTTATAGTTTTTACATTGAAATAAAATTATTTATCCACACAAATATAATAATCAGGGACAAAAGGTGCGCAACAGTGGAACTACTTTCGCGGCGCAATATCCTAAGCAACCCCCTGTGATGGCTGACCTACGTGCGTCAACAACCTAAGTCATTGAGAGAATTCCATGAAGCAAGTGATCAACCACAATGTCGGCGGCAGAAATCCTACAGCCTGGAGAAGCTTGCAACACAAGAAGTTACTCGCTTCACCAGGGGAAATTTAATAATATGCTAAAATTGCCAAAACTCAAAAATTAGTTAAAATACAAGAAAAAGTTATATCACCAAAAATACTAGTTAAAATTTTACTGTGGTCAATTAGAAACCAAACAAGCCACGAAAATAAACAAACAACTCTACTTTAAAATTCCAGACTGTATTTTAATACTTAAATTTTGAAAGGATAAATTTAAAGTAATATGTCCCCAATTACTAAGTTATTGAATTCT
>PNEQ01003216.1:11021-69551 GCA_003012365.1 Medauroidea extradentata | reverse complement strand
GTGTGTGAGGGTGTGTGAGGGTGTGTGAGGGTGTGTGAGGGTGTGAGAGGGTGTGAGAGTGTGTGAGAGGGTGTGAGAGTGTGTGAGAGGGTGTGAGAGTGTGTGAGAGTGTGTGAGAGTGTGTGAGAGTGTGTGAGAGTGTATGTGTGAAAGAGTGTGAGAGAGTGTGCATGTGTGAGATTGTGTGAGAGTGTGAGGGTGTGAGAGTGTGAATGTGTGAGAGTGTGAGGGTGTGAGAGGGTGTGAGAGAGTGTGAGAGTGTGAGAGAGTGTGAGAGAGTGTGAGAGAGTGTGAGAGTGTGAGAGAGTGTGAGAGAGTGTGAGAGTGTGAGAGAGTGAGAGAGAGTGAGAGAGTGAGAGAGTGAGAGAGTGTGAGAGAGTGTGAGAGAGTGTGAGAGAGTGTGAGAGAGTGTGAGAGAGTGAGAGAGTGTGAGAGAGTGTGAGAGAGTGTGAGAGAGTGTGAGAGTGTGTGAGTGTGAGAGAGTGTGAGTGTGAGAGAGTGTGAGTGTGAGAGTGTGAGAGAGTGTGAGTGTGAGAGAGTGTGAGTGTGTGAGTGTGAGAGTGTGTGAGTGTGAGAGTGTGAGTGAGAATGTGAGAAAAGAGAGAGTGTGAGTGAGAGCGTGCAGAAAGAGTGTGAGAGAGTGAGAGCATGAGAAAAGAGAGAGTGTGAGAAAAGAGAGTGTGAGAAAAGAGAGTGTGTGAGTGAGTGTGAGAGTGAGAAAGGAGAGAGTGTGAGAAAAGAGTGAAAACTAAAGAGAGTGTGAGAAAAGAGTGTGAAAAAAGAGTGTGTGAGAAAAGAGTGTGAAAAAAGAGAGTGTGAGAAAAGAGTGAGAAAAGAGACAGTGTGAGAAAAGAGTGAGAGAGAAAAGAGAGAGTGTGAGAGTGAGAAAAGAGTGAGAGAGAAAAGAGAGAGTGTGAGAGTGAGAAAAGAGTGAGAGAGAAAAGAGGTAGAAAAGAGGTAAAGAAAAACGTGAGAGAAAGAGTAAAAGAGAAAAAAGAGTGAGAGAAAAAACAGAGTGAAAAAAAGAAACTAGAAAAAGAGTGAGAGAAGAAAAGAGTGAGAAAGAAATAAAGAATGAAAAAGAGAAACTAGAAAAAGAGTGAGAGAAGAAAAGGGTGAGAGAAGAAAAGAGTGAGAAAGAAATAAAGAGTGAAAAAGAAAAAAAAATGTGTGTGCGTGAAAGCAACAAAACAAGTGTGTGAAAAATTAGTAAACTTGTGCGTTAAAAATGTGAATGAGTAAGGTACAAAAATAGTACTCTCAGAACAGTTCAAAAAACACTAAAATAAAATAAGGATAAAACAATGCTGCATGCAAATCTAATGCCGTTAAAAATAGTTAGAACCTGCAAGATTCTGTAACAGGTAAAGAAGTTCTGTGAAAATGTATTTATTTCCAATTTTATTATCATTATATTTTTGGCAATTGAACAGCATGTACTTAATTATTATCCCAGATATTTACATATCTCTTAAGAAGTCCTTTTCAGATATGCAATTTTTACCAACCTTCAGAACTATATTAATGAATATCACAAAAATTGTTTCTTTTAATTTAGCTCAATTTTAATTTAGTGTGAAGTATGAACTACAAATTAACATACAATTTTCATGAGAAAATTTCCATCTAAACAGAAGTGTCTTTAATATGTAGTGCTAAGGTTACTATACCAAAAAAAAATTTGATTTGTAGATAGAAAACTTTTATTTGCAATATGCAGGAAAATATATAACCTCGATGCCACTGTTATTAATTATAAAAGAACATCTAGAAAAATCTGGTTCATTAGTATATTAGTATCAGTAACTACATATAATGAAAGTTACAAGTGTAGCTGTTATTACTATCACATCCAAATTTTATTTTAGTATCTTTTCATTGTTATTCATACAAATTCATCCACAGCGGCAAACATGGTTTTAATAAATATATTATGTGGATATGCTATAGTGCCCTACAATTTTTCACTTGCACTGTCTGATTGTTCCAAACGTAAAAATTCTCTCCAATGTCTTCAAGCTTACTGGTCATGTTAGGCATACTTGGTGTGATATGTGCTGATTCTCCTTTATATTTAATTTATCAGGCATTGTTTATCATGTTTCTCATTGTGAATTAGGTATAGTGAGCTCTGCATATCTAAAAACCAAACCAACTCCACTAGAATGTCGGTGATAGCATACCCACTGACATTTGCCATCACCACCTCTTCTTCAACATGACAAGTCTTTCTAAACACCATCATAATTAGCCCTTGGAATTAAGAGCGCAGTCTACCGCAATTTTCATCATCATTATTTTATTTTGTATTCGTATCAGATATTTTTTTTCTTGTTTTAGACACAAAATGTGACTAAATTTGGCTCTTATGAAATTTTTTTATCTCCCATAGTTTTCGCGTAATGGCTTGTTAAAGCCATATTTTGCATGTTTCCGTTTTAACGACTACACTAAAACCAACAGATATACCAAACTCAAAAAAATCACAGTGGATAAAATCATTATAGGCTACAAGGACCTGCTCATAAAATTAAATAATACAAATTATTTGTATTTTTAAAAAATGCTGAAACTAAAAATAAACATTTTAAAAAATTCAATATTTTTTTTTTAAAAATACAAATACTTTTTATTCTTTAATTTTACGAGCATGTCATTGTAGCCTGCAATGTCTTTATCCACTGTGATTTTTTTTAGTTTGGTATATCAGTTGGTTTTAGTGTAGTCGTTAAAATGGAAACATGCAAAAATATGACTTTAATAAGCCATTACGCGAAAACTATGAGAGATAAAAAAATTTCACAAGAGCCAAATTTAGTCACATTTTGTGTCTAAAGTAAGAAAAAAAAATATCTGGTACAAATAAAAAATAAAAAAATTGCGATGAAAATTGCGGTAGACTGCGCCCTTAAGGTAAAAACCATCGAATGTAGGGAAAAATTAGTGACAAGCTGGACTTTTCCAAGTTATCAGGACTCATTTATATATATTCTCCCAAAAGTCCCCACCCCTCCCCCTTGTGCTTTCCTTCCCAGCCATCATCCAATCTCTAAGCTTTTGTATTACTGCGCGTATCTCTGTTACAATTTGCCCTACCCGAAATACATTTTTTCCAATTTCTTTCTTTGTTAATGATATTTATAAAAAAGGTTCAGCGAGTTTTTTTGCAAAGATTGATATCTAAATACAAAATTCTAAAATATGAAAGTTTTTATTCATTTAAGTGAAGATTATTAGAGTCTTTACAGTTAAATTTTTTTTTAATATAATTCAACCAAATAGTTAAAGTAAAAGTTGTAGAACTCTTCTTCAGCTTTCTAACTATTTGTATGTCGCTACATTCTGGTTAACAAGGAGAAGCCATAGAGGACGTGATATGAGCTGCACGCACACATCACTACCCCAGACTTTACTGGCACGGGGAAGGCGTACCCTCTTATCTCTCGATTGCTCGCACACGTGCCGACAACAGTAGACTGCAATATAAACCAGATGTTGAGAAGAAGCTCATGGGTGTGTTTTGTATACTTCTCGTCATTAGCTCTAGTGTTGTGCCTATTTATTCACACACTAGTCGTGCTCGTGAGACTAGTCCATGGTAATTCAAGCAGCAGTTAACATAAAAAGTTGGCATAGTTCTGCCCTTTAAATTTAACTTAAGTTAAAAATATTGTAAAATTTATTCCAACGTAATTTTACATCATTAGAGTTTTAGTAGTACATTTTCAGGTTCCGAGTAATTTGTCAATAATAATCCAACAGTTTTCAATCAACTTTTTTTCTATTTCTGGCTGACTTATTTAGTATCCCCACACTACTTTCTTAGGGATAAACATATATTATGGCATCATCCATAATTCTTAATAACTTAAAAATGGATGATTTGGATGGAGATTCTCCTGTAACGAATCTGCATCACCTCAGCGTAGTTTAGACAAGAAATTTGACTATAAAACATATTGCTTTATTTGTGGAAATATAACAACAATAAACGTTAAGACAGCTTTGGAGCACAGGAATGAAATTCACGCAGTAGCAACACTAGAAATCTGAAAATTTAATGTAGAAACGTGAAGAACAAAGAGATTAATCGGGAGAATTAATGAAAGCTCGTCGTTTATGTGTGAATGACCGTCTTGCACCAGAAGCATAATATCACAAGAAAATGCCACTTTTTCAAAGACAAACCAAACTGAAGGATCTATGCGTAAACCAATGACTGATAAATTGTACGTTTTAATGCTGTGTAAATACTTTAAACAAAGTTATGAATGCCATATTCAATTCAAGAATTGCAAGATATCATGACAGATATTTCAAGGAAGAAAGAAACATATTTTGACAACATTTGAAAAATCTTCTTTTTGAACACATTTCAAAGAATTCAGTATGGTAGCTAATATTTATAGTAGAAAGAATGTTGGTGCTTCTTACAAAATAGTTGTGCACTGGCATAATTACAGAGAAAGAAACTCTGAAATGAAAAATTCTATAATCATATTAGCTGCAGCTAACATTATTAAATAAGATATTCAAAAGATAGTACACAATTACCATACATACCTACGTACAAATAACATTATATCAGAGGGAGAAGATTTAATTCCAAATTCATTAGCAGTTTTCACCCAGTGTCTAAGGGAAGAAGAATGTTCCATGGCCAGTAAAGGTCAACATAAATTTTTTGCTGTAAATCATGTTATCGCATAAGATGTAAGGCCTAGATAGCTTTTTCCCCCCAATTCTCATTGACTTTGCTCTGACACTTTGTTTATATGGTTATCAACATTTTATCAAGGAATGGGCCCTTTGAATCTTTGACCCCTCGACTACCCCGGGATACTTAGTATTCGAGAGATTCGAGATTCTAGCAAAAAGATTCTAAGAGTGAAAAAAAATTATCAAATTAAAACGAAAAGTAAAAACAGCCTCTCAAGTGTGAAACAATACTCACTGAAACCGTCAATAATTTAAAGTACAGTATTGTGAAATGTACAGAGTCACTATATATGTTTTATCTCAATGTAATCCAACATTACCTAATAGTATTACTTCCCCTGGTCGGAAAACTCATCACACTGCTCATAAAACTTACATGTGCCCAAAATTAATCACGGCACATATCAAAAATAGTATCAAAAATCATGGACAGCAAGAATTATGAAAAGGTTCTGAATTTTTCTGTCAAACCGTACTACATAACCTGCTGTGAATTGACGCTTCTGGAAACGCATTTGTTAACATTTCTTCATTTTTCCGGGTACGTTAAAGCTATGGTTTATATTCCTTTTTGATTATGAAATTAATTTTTGCATTAAAAAAATACAGATTATCGCTATACTTTTTGAATAGCAAACCAACGTAAATAGATCAATTGCCAGTAAACATAAATTTTTTGCGAGTACGCTATCATAAGGGCAACCATTTTATTTCGTATTCTGAGTTCTACCAACAGTAAAACAAAAACTACTTACCATCTGCAGAATGGCTTCCAAAATTGTCTCAATCGTTGTGTACGTGATTTGCAGAACTGTGATCTCTTAAAACTTTTGACAATTCAGTTTTCATTGCCAAATTTGAAATTTATTGATGTAATATATAAGCAGTGTTTTCTAAAGTTTAAGTTGGTAACACGGAAAACAATACTTGCATACAAATGTATCACTTTTAATTTTTCATGCTTACGTTATTGTCTATGTCTATGGTTATCGGCACATGTGCAAAGTAATTGTTGTTCACAGATACAGTAATTCTCTCTCTATTACGCCAGTAATTAAAATGCAAATTTTTTTGGAGTGATTATAAAGAGTAAAAGATGCAGAAAAAATGTAAAGTGAAGTGTGGGAACATTTTTCTGTATGTGCTGTGGATCCAAAATTTGCTGTTTGTAAATACTTAAGCAAGCAAATTTCACGTAGTGGCTAATCCCATTCGACGAGTGCTTTAATAGAACATTTGAAGCTACATCCACGTCAGGTGAAATTAGTCACATACCAAGATTGATATTAGTGAAAATGCGGATGATCCTGGAAAGGGCACTAGTGTTGAAAGTAGCACCTGTTAACTCATTTACACAGTTGTGGTATCTGAATTGTTGATTGTGATTAGGGATGAAATATTCTGGGAGTTGGAAAAATATTCGGATTTGAGGGGTGGATTTGAGGGACTAAGGGATTCGGATTCGAGAAAAATGGGATTCGACCCATCCATAATTTTATCAATATGTTTTCTTCCATGGGTGTCTGTGAATTGTGTTACTAAGCTTCTGTACACTTAAATGCTCTCATACATATACAATCATGAAATGTTTGTGAAGAAGCTTTCATACAGCACGTTCTTAATACTACAGTACTGATATCAGGTTTTACATTGGATGGGTTGAACACATTTCATGCGATGGGAGGAATCCGACATGTTACTCAAGATACTAGCATCGAAACCCAAGTAAAAGTAGAAAGGAGGTATTGTGGCTCATTCAATCCTGAATGTATTATGGTACAATCTTACCCATAGAAAACTGATCGCTGAAGATTATGCAGGATTTTTGTTGAAGACTACTATGAATAAAAACTGGGATAACCAATTTGTCTGCTACTGAATTGAGATGGAAGCTGGAGTCTGTAAAAGCAGCTGAAGAAGAGAAACAAGTACTTTAACCAGTTACTTCTTCAATGGCTTTCACACCAAATGAACTGTTGTACTTAGTATCATATTCTTGCAGATCTGCTTGTGGTAATTATTGCGGATGTCGGAAGTCAGACGCATTGTTCAGTTGTGTGTGGACATTGCAATAGCCTTTCGTGTAACACAGTAGATATGGACGAAGTAGATGTGATTGCTGAATAAGTGTGTATTTATTGTAAATATTGTTTTTCCTATATATTTAATTGTAGGCAGTATTGAATAATTTAATCATAGGTAGGAATGTTTCAACAAATTATGAATGAGAAAATGGGTAAATAATTAAATAGTCATGAAATGAATGATATTACATCACAGGTGCAGGATGTTGTCAGCCCGGAATGTAGCAGTTCCATAGGTGATAGATAATGATACTACCCTTCATATACGAGTTAAAAGCAATGCTCCTCCTAACCAAAACTGGCAAATAACTTAATACACAAAAACAATATATTTTTTAAGAAAACATGGCAGCCTGGCACCAATCCAGTGTTGTGGTTGGTGCATGATTGGTTCTTTTAACTTGCTCTACCACATAACCTTCCCCCTGTAAGTCTATAAATATGCATACCGTTAGAAAGCTAAAGAAGCCCTAAAACTTTTATTAGTATAGGAAGTGAAAAATCTGTACTAAACTTCTCTTACATGAACAAAATTTGCACACATTTTTTAGTGTTTATCTATTTGAGTATAAATCTTAACGAAAAATGTCAGGGAACCATTTTTTAAAGATCAAAGTTTAAAAACCAAAACATATTAGGGCACATGGTACTAACAGATTTATGAATGGTAATCCAAAAGCCTGCCAATCAAATGTTTAAAGAAAGGTGGGAAGGAAAGCACAAGGGGGTGGGGTGGGGTGGGGTGGAGACTTCTCACAGCAATGATCTCGTTACTTGTGGATATGCTACTTTCTCTTTTTGCTCATGTTATTATGCTCGGATTTGTTTCCATTTTTTTTTTTTTAATTTTAATTAATGCTCATTGATGAATTGTTACTTTTTTTCGCTCAGATACGGAAAAACATTTTTAGCAACTGAAAATAAATTTTTACTCACTAACAGTTACATTATGCTCTGCAAATATGGTTAATTTTGTTACTGAGCAGCCTTTAATGTTAATGTAACGCTGCAAGTATTTAACAATTTTTATTTCATTTCAAAGGTAATTATGTTTATAGTGCTCTTCCGAATTGTTTTACAGAGATATTTAAATTGGGATCGTTCGTTTAAAAGTTATATTTTAGCTTCTTACGGGTATGTATACATTTTTATCAGGTACAATGCACCTGGAGGTTTCTGGAAATGTTCTAGAACGTTACAGGGGGGCTGGTCTGAATTCCACACCTCAGTTTGTTGTTCCCACAGTCCGGAGGTATTGATTTTTGTTGTATAATGATGGCTGATGCCAGGTCATTCAATGTCTTGATTGGTCAAGAGAGGTGGCGTGACTCTACAGACCTATTGGGAGGCGTCAAGTGTTTTGCCTGTTCTCATCAGTTACAAGTAGGTCTACATCAAGGCGGATCACAGCGATGAATTCAGAGCATCGAGACAACAGCATCACAGTCGTAACTGTGCGAACATTTGTTGATTTAGAGACACCATTTTCAGGTTGCAAACTTTTGTGTACGTACGGAGTGCTGCTGTTGTGTAACCTGATAGTGATTTCATCAATAAACGATAATGAAAATTTAAATTATTTCCTCTATTATTTATAAATTACCAAGAATAAGCTATGCATCCTTCAAGTGCACAAGCCTGCATCCAATAATCTTCTCTTCAGAATGTAAAGTAGGGCATAGGGTGTTAAGAGGCTGGTCATGTGTGAGCTGTCTCTTCCTTTCTCCCCACTTAGAGCACAAATGTATGGAGTGATAGAGAAGAATGCAACTACTCGCTGAGATTTGCAGAGGGTGTGCTACGTACACTACCCTGCGGCCAAACATGTCTAGCACATCACCACACATGTTAAGCACAGGTGTGCTGGCATCCTGAATGCAACAAGTGAGTACTAAGGCAGGGAAGATGTCCAAAAAAACATTTCTCAGTGGCAGTTAACCTAGACTAAGCAGTCATATTTTCAAAAATAGTGAGGGGTCATGGTAGTGAGGTCATACTATATTGGTAACAGTCATTTTTATACTGTGATACATTTTCTTGTATGACAAAAATAAATGTGACAAAAAATAAATAGGGTGTGTATTTTAGTAGTCCTGAACTATTTTGCAATAGTTTGAAAACTAACAAAATTTGAACTTCAAAACAACAATAAGAACAAGTAAAGATTATGTTCAGAAATTAGAAAATGATAATGTGCTGTATGTATACAAGTATGTAGGCTATTGGTATTTAACACAAATCTGATTATGATCCATACAGTATCTGTTAGTACAGCGCCACAGAAAACTTGAACCATGCAAAAATCGTAGCATTTTATCAGTAAACTAATGACCACAAATAAGAACTTTAAATATAAATAAAGACCAAAATGTACAATGAATAACAGTGTCACCTGAGAATAGATCAAGAAATCCAAAATAAGCACACTATTTACAAGTATGTACCAAAAACATTAACACTGTACAGCAATAACAGCAACATCTCAAACATGAAAATTATGCACTGTTCAAAATACTTTGCATTAAACATATATTTAATAATTGCAAAACCTCAAGTGACACCTAGTCATAAAAAATTATAGCACAGTAAAAAAAAAAAAGAGCTAGTGCACCAAGATAATAAATACATTTCATTTCAATGTGTGCTATAGCAGATGTCAGCAAAAACATCAAAATCTCAGTTAAATCATTATTATAATGCTTATCCTGCAAACCAGCAAATAACAAAATAAATTCAAAAAATTACAAACAGAAGAAAACAACAAACACCAAGAAAAACTGACCACATGCTTGCAACACTGCGACTCTCATGCAAGTTGCCTGTCCAACTGTCAGCAAAACTAATTTGATAGAAGAAGTTCCTAGAGATTAAAGGGGAGTGTATAGACAATTTTATTGCATTTTAGCTTCTGAGTCATAACATTTATTCAAATTGTATTATCAAAATTTTCTCTCCGAAAAAGTATAGGAAATATTTTTTGTAAACTGCTTCACATGAAACATAATGGAATCTTCCATTATTTTGACATGCAGATTCATTGCAAGAGAATTATATGTTAACTTTCCAGAATTCTCTTGCAATGTTTCTGCATAACAAATTAATGAAAGATTCCATTATTATATATGCCAAACAGTTTACTACGAATATATTCTATTGTGAGGCGGTCATCACAAAAACCTTACCATAGTAATGTTTTCTTGTATTATCTTAATTAGTCTATCGTGTAATTTTATCCAAATATATCACGTTGCTTTTTTTTACATATGTATATTAGTGGACTATTTGCTTAGTATTATTGCTTTACCTTTCTGTGGAAATTCTAATCTTATGGACGAACCACTAATTCTTTTGCAGTGAACTGCATAAAACATCCTGATGAGTTAGCCGAGGTTTAATTTTCAAGATGTATAAGGCTTAGCTATATCACACTGTGACGTGCACTGGGACGTAGCACTTACTTGGCCTTTTATCATACAGTAATTTCAATTTTTTTTTTGTCGTAAAATGTTTTTTTCTCTGTTTATAACAAATTAAGTAGGCCAACTTAACCAGGTATAAGGATGTATACGGCGGGATCCAACCTATTAATTGGGGATGCGAGTAGAGAAATTTACATTAAAATTTTCTTTTTAATTTTAAATTTAACTTTAAAGCAAGAGAAAAGCATAGAATTTTACGTGTCAATTTTATCGGATGTATGTCGTGTTTGGACTCATTTTAAAGCTAATTTAATTTCTAGCAACTTTTCTAAGTAAACTTTTCTTATATTTTGCCTTGTTTGGATTATTTAAATTTCAAGTAGCCTCTTAGCTTGCTCCTCCTGGAATAGGATTTATTTGGCAGGCTAGTAGTAGTTATCTTGCTTGGAAGCACGTACAGAGAAGTGCTGGCTTTTAAAATTTCAAATAAGCTCGGAGCTATAGATTTATCTGGCAGGCAGGTCAGAGTTCACTCGCTTGGAGGCACGAACAGGGACGTGCTGGAATGCGGGGACTCTGCAGGGCGTTTCTCGATCAACATGGGTGGTAGTGTCGTGTGCAACAACACTAAAAAGGTGGTGATCCGCGACAGATTGAGGACGCTGCACATCTCCAATTAATAAACTAATGAATATTTAGCTGGTAGTATGGAGTAAAATGCTTTGTAAATTTATCAGTATCTATGTTACATACAATTTTTAGGTTATAAACGTCAATTAACCAGCTTTTTAGGCAAGTTGGATCCTGATGTCTCCCTCCGCCGCTTGGCCGAGTAAGTCAGAGTGTCCGCCCAGGAAAGTTAGTCGTACATCGGAGCTTGTGACTGGTCGCCGGGAGATGGCCGGCTGAATGTTTTGAGTAGTTGGGGCGTCATGGCGGAAGGAGGACGACGTGTTGGACTGGGCAGAGGGGTTGTGAAGCCTAGAGGGCGGATTCGGGAGTAAAGTGGGCGGTATTGCCTGCGATGCTTTGTTGTTCATCATTTTTTTTTTGACTAGTTAGGATATCTAAGTAGGTAGGTGCACTGAACAGATGCACAAGTGGATATTACGTTTTGTTATTTTACTAGACAGTCGGGAATTGTAGCATTGTGTATTCTGTAGTTTTTTTTTGTTGCTGGTTGAGCAAACCCAGGCATATTACGTCTGCAGAAAGACCTGGACGAACACTCTAGACTACGTCAAGTTAAGCACTGGTATCACACTTTAATGTTTACGTTTCGAAGTTGAAAAGGTTACTGGAATGAATTTAAGTGGTTAAGCAGTGAGTGTTCGATGTACAAGTGAACCATTAAATAAAAAAACTAAACGGAAACTTTTTTTCTCTTTTTTTTTATATATGCCCACTTAAATGTTTTCTCTCTACGCGGACACCGTTTGAAATACCTCAGGCTATCCGGGCATGTAAAACAAAAGGGAAGTATTTCTAAATTCTAAAGGACTTGTCAAAGTCATCGCTCGCCAAAATCAGCTGCCGCCGGTAATGGAAGGTAGCTGCAAGGAATAAACAGCACAACAGATGAGCAGAGAGAGAGCGTGCACCGTCACATTCTGCCGCCCCTAATAGGGACATCATAACCTCAAAAATAATCTTCTAGACATTTTACGACAGGCGAACAGAGAGGTAGCAGCCCCATCACATTCTGGCGTCCCCGAACAGGGACATCTAGATAATAACAACACTGCAACGTAGACGTACTAGAAGCGGACCCACCACAATACATGATGATAAATCTACGCCTTACACTATGCTGTAATTACATAATAATAATAATAATAATAATAATAATAATAATAATAATAATAATAATAATAATACACTACGGCACACAAGTACTTATAGAGTAGTACTCGTTGATGTGCTACAGAAAACTTCATCTATCAGCTACAGTGCACACAATGCAATACAGAGTATATTGGCCTGACCACCAACACCCTTAGACAAAGGATGAACGGCCACAGAGCTGATAAGAAAAAAGCCTTAGCTGGGGTGTTTGTTGACCCACATGAAAACCCGCATCACATCAATCCAGTTTTGGCTCACCAATACATCACCAAATTCAGACAGCCACCTGGCCTCAACATCAGATAACCTCTGTTCCCACTTTCAAACTTCACGCCACACCTAGTCTGTCCTCTGGCCGCTAGGAGCACTGATTATCAACCTCCACTGAACAATAGACATCAGTGTGCCACCACTCGCCGTCTGAAGAAGCCGGTCCGACCAGTGAAACGTCGCAAACCTCTGCGCTTCCGCAGAAAATGTGTTCGTCCTCTCTTGTGTGTGTTCTAGCAACGAGTACTACTCTGTAAGTACTTGTGCACCGTTTTGTATTATTATTATTATTATTATTATGTAATTAGTAAGCTTAGTGGCCTCTTCCCGCCAAATCATTATTTACACTATGCTTTGTCGAAGACATTTTGATAATACAATCTGAATAAATGTTATGGCTGAAAAACTGAAAATACAATAAAATTGTCTAACACTCCCTCTTAAAAAATCTCTAAAACTAGGTTTTTAATCTGAAAATTATCTCTCAATATACAGAACATTACCTAATATAACTGATAATAATCAAGGATGACAGAACACTTACAATAAGCTCTTGACCACTGACACAAAGAAAGCCTGCATAGATTCAAGGAAAAATAAAGATTATGTGGTTGCAGAAATAATGAAGCCATAAAAAGATTGTGATGGTTAAGGACACTGCCTACCCCAAAGTCCAGGCCTAAGCAAGTATAGGATAAAATTATATTTGGCGGGGTTCAGTTGTTCACGATAACACTTTTGGATGTAAATAAATTTCTGCAACGTGAAGAGAGAATACTGCTATGCAAATTAAATGATGGAAAAACAAAATGAAACAGTGTGTGTTTTCAAGTGTGTTTTGTGCACGAAAATACTAATTTATTCATAGTTTTCAGGGAACTGGAAAAAAGGCTAAAAGATATTATAGCAATGTGGGCTATACCAATACAAGCAAAAAAGTCAGCTGTGGCATACACGTAGGTTTGACAAGTACTGAGCCACTCTTGATTAAACATTTAAATTCATATCCTTGCTTTTGCCAGGGCTGCCAAGGTACACAGGCTCGTCTAGTAAAACATTCAAAGACACAGGCACAGATCTGAGGAAACAGTTACTCTTCACAGCAAAGAATTATGTATTACTTTCCTTTAAATACAAAACATAATGTATGCAACATTAATTATGGTAAACCAAATACACCCTCTGGTTAAGTAAAACATACTGTAACAACTACCATAATTGGGGGTGACTTGGGAACACTTCGAAAAAAATATTTTTCTCACATAAGGTAGCACTGAAGAAATTAACATGTCATAAATTTCAAATCATGAATGTCTACATGAAAATAAATTCATAATTACCCACAGTTGACAAACATAGAAAATAACAAATTTTACATATCAAAGTGTTCCAAGGCACCCCATCTTACGGTACAGTATAATACTCATTACCTTTCCCACAAGACAATTTACAACTGAATATGTATTAAGCTAGCACTATGTTCACTACAGAGGTATAATTAAATTACCATAGCAAAATATCCACACTAAGTAATACACAACACATTACAAGTACAGTATGATGAAAAATCATAATGACTGGGGTCTACCCTTTGGTAAACTATGTCACTCTGGTTTGGTAATTATTGTTTTATCTGTATTGAGCCATTCTCCTTATATTTCTTTTTTAAACTAAATCATTACTTTGCTTTTTCTATTCTGACATGACATAAATCACCAAGTAAAAACTTAATCCTACGCAAGTTTCAACTTAATAAAAAAAGTTAGTAATTTTAACTGTATGTTACACTCTACATAATTTGGACTTGCCTCCAGAAGAAACAGAACATAAGGTTTCCTTTTAAACTATTACTACAATTCCTTTCATTATATTTATTAATTGTACATATATTTAAATACAGGAACCGCCTCACATTTTTTCAGTATAATAACAGCCTTACATTTTGTTTGAATGCAGTATTGTTTTATGTAAACAACAAAGTAAATTACTTAACTCGATTTCAAATATAACTACATTTGGGTACTTGGAATGCACTAAAACACATTCGCACTCAGTGTAATCTGGGACTTTATTCTAAGTTTTTCAGAAATGACATCTCGATCGTGAAATAACGATTCTCGGAAAATTTCAGATATTAGTTATTCTAAGGTACAGATAGTGTTTCAGTTACTTTCAATTCTTGTTTCAACCCGATCAAGAGTTTTTGAGTGCTATGTTGCTGTCAAGAACTCCATCTCGATCTGGAAGTCTAGTTTACAAACATAGCAGACAAAAAGATTAAGGTAACGTTTATTATAAAGCTGCACAATATTTATGCATCTGCACTCTCTAAAAGTTGTGCTTGATATAATAACACTAATGTTCCATTAGAGCAAAAATTTAAAGAGCGGCAGAGTTACTATTAACAGAGTATCTCAGTATAGACCATACTGATGACAAGGGGGTGACATAATGCTGGTAATATTATAAGATGCATAATACTTTTCACATGTGCTATTATTAAACATTATTACATACTTTACAGAGTATGTACACACACTAAAAAATGTTTTAACATAGGTACCATGTTAAATTGGTTTAACATAACTATTTTAGCCTGCAAAAAGTAATGTGTGGATAGCATTTTGGCTTTGCAACCCACAGGAGATTATGCTTTAGGTTCAAATCTTCTGAGTTAGTGTTTTTTTTTTATTCAGCCTAATATCGTAGAATACATTTTAATATTCCAAAGCAATAACAAATTATTTTTAGGATTTATTTATGTTGTTCTTTTATGTATTTTATGTTATTGTAATGTCTGTATAAGAGCAAATTACGATGCACATTTTAAGTATCACAAGTTGTCTGCTACCGATAATTAGTTGGTTGTTAACTATAAGTTAAGGGGGAAGTCGTTAAACCGAACTTTGTTGAGGTAAGGAGGAGGTGAGCTGACACTGCACTTAGAATAGCTATTTTGAGTTGTTTCCTTTACAATCGCTTGAAAATATAGTTCCCAATCAGCTGGAGCGCTGTCTTTCGGGATCAATATTGAAAGGTAACGCTAGACAACCCAAGGAACTTAGAATCGAGTCCCTGGCTTTTTGCATCTCCGGCCCGACTCGCCACCATAGTAAGCCAGATTAAAGGGAATATTCTGTATTTACCAAGCCTGCCATTCAAGGGTTGTGATTTCAGTTGCACCTATGATATAAATTCCACTAGTCACCCTACATAAAGTAGTTTCATCTCTTGCTCTTCTTCCTCAATATTTTCACACTGAACACCTCAATTCCTTTCTTATCTCCATGACACAATTTTTTAACATACCCCAATATTAGCCTAGTACATTCTTTGAAAAGTCAAAACGTCTTTTTACTCTAGAAAACCTAATGTACCTAACACAATCTTTATTTCATTTCTAATGGACTTAAATGTGCAGATACTGTACCATGAAAATGCAACTTTCCCATTTTCCTGCTTCCCTTAAATACATAATAAATTTTAATACAAACATTATTTACAAAAATACTTTACACATCTTTTTTACATAAAGAAAGAGCCCAAGATATGTACAACAGAAATTATGAACAAATAATTGTGAAAAATGTAGCACAGCCAAAGAAAATTATCTGAGGCAATGGACGTCACTTTCGAAAAAAATTTGGAAAACTCTAATGACCATGTACCATCATTCAGATAATCCACCTGAACATGTAAAGAACAAGTTGTGTAGGATGGTACTGTCACAACACTACCTGTGGATTACAGTGATCACTGATCTGGGGATTTTATAAACTGTTGTTCGGACAAGAGAACTGGAGCTACTTTTGTGGAAGAGAGCATCAAAAACTCTATTCCAGACCATGCTCCTGTATTGTCTTGCTGTATGTGCAAAGAAAAGCATGTATCATGTTGTTTTGTGAAAATTCACATTTTACAAGCCTATAAAAAGAAATTAAATAAGTTAGTTAAATTTTAAAAATCACTGTGACAAAAAATTTTTGGTAATACGATTCATGTGGTGCCATTATTCAAAATGGACTACATCAGAAAGCATACTTGTTTTCCAAGAGCAGGAGGTTCTTTGCTAAAGATTACTGTAGAAATGGCAGTATATATAGACACAATCTAAAAGCGCTGTACAGTAGTCTACTACTATGATGTGTAATGTTTTCAGTGATAATATGAAAGGTCTAAGTCCTGCAAAACATGTGTGATAACAGAAACCTAATCCAGTGAGTGACTCAAAAGGTAGAGATTCATGAAGGTAGGGTAGGTCCACCAAAATTTCAAGTTTAACGTGTTTGAAATTCAATCCGAATGACAACCTGTGTTCGAATTTAAACTGACTGCCTTGCTTCCAACTTCTCACTTACCCTAAAAAGCATCACGTGAGTTCTTAAAAGTATTTTAAAGTAGTCGACAAAAGCCGATCACATGACCTACTCAAACGGGTGAGTTTTCAAAAAACTCCTGTTGTGGTTTTGGTTGCTAGTGTTTAATTTTTTTTTCGCACCTTGAGAACACGGCACAACGTTCTACGCTTACAATGGATAAAACATTGCCAGATAATTCCCGGAATTTTTATGAATCATGTACAATTCCCACATATTTCCCGCTTTTCCCAGTTGCTGGATACCCTGTAAATGTCTCCAAAATGTGGAAATTTACACACATGGAGATATTTTTCCCACTGATTATGTTTGTAAGAACATCACTGGTTTTTAATACTGTGTTTTAATTACTAACAACATTTTAAATACCAGAGTTGTACATTTTAAAAAAACCCGAACCATAACAAATGTCTCTTATTGAAATAAAATTGCTCATCTTCAAAGGAAAAAATATTGTTGCCAAAATACTTATGAAATACATACTTGGAAAAAAAATTAAAAAGGCTGACTAAGGAAATGAAAAAAATTTTAAAGGAGGAAACAAAAATATTACGACATGTCTACTTTCCCATACTCTGTGGCCTGCTTTGTGTGTTGGCTACTGTTTTTTCTAAACTTTTTATTAGCATGTTTTCTGTAAAAGGAAGCGACCATTACCTGTAGGCAACAATGCAGGTAAAAAGTAAGGTGTCATTAATACACTGAAAATTTGTAGTGAAGCTATGACACTAACCTGAAAATTGATACGGCAAATTAAATCACACAAAAAGTCATCAGGCTTCTAAGAAATATGCCATGAGTTAAGGTTATATTTGTGATTGGAAAGAAGATGTCAGTCACTTTAAAAAGATAACATTTTCAGAAAGTGTTCAGGGAACCAAAGAAAGAGTGTTTCCGTGATTTAGCGAGTAAAAAGATGCAAGTTTTATCGAACAGCAACTTCATTTTGTGTTTAACTGCAAATTTTTAACAGTGCAGTAGCGAATAAGAGTTACTTTTATTTAAAGCAACACTGTAAATAAAAAAATTATCTTGAATAATTAGTTACAATAGACTACAATACTCTGAAACGCAGGAAAAATCACTACAAACACTGCCAAAAACATTCCTAGGTGCGGATGTACAGGCAGGTAAAACTGCCTGTTTAAGAGTCCGGTTTGCTTAACGTTGTCCTTCTAAGAACCTAACTACAAGGTTAAGCAAGTACTTGCTGTCCGTACTTTTTAACTTTAATTTGTAAATCTTTGAAATCTTCTATTAATTTTACAACTTTGCAAAATTTTCAGTTAACCTACTTTGTACAATTTAAGTTCACTAGATCACTAAGAAATATGACAACTGCACGGTATGATTGAAATTTTTGTGATGAGGTTCAGGAACTTTTAAGACAGGCTAGAAAATTTGGTACATCAGGGTGTACGTACAACCACAAAATTATCATTAATGTAAAAACTGTCACCTTTAACATAAAAAACACAACATACGAAAATATGGGTTTAAAAAATATATGGTTACAGGCTAGTCTACCATACATTTTCAAAAACAAAAAATTAAGGCCATTGACAACAGCATAAACAATAATGCAATAAAGTCAATGGTGTAAAACAAAATTGAGTATCTGTAGAGTTCGGACATGTACAAACAAGTCCCACCATTAAATAGTTTATGAAGGTTTATGATTTTTAAAAATCCTTCTTTCTTGACTTTTTTTTATCAAAAATATACCAGCACCACTGATTACCTTACATCAATAACTGTTTATACAACAACTTAACTCACAAAACATCTTTTTTTTTACTTAATCGGTAACAAAACTACGTACGTTACTACAGCTCTAGAAAAAATTTACTTAGGAACAGCAATGTAATGTATGCAGTGTACTGAAATAGTCATACACCCAAAATAATTAACCAAATTAAAGGATACATTCTAACATAAAACATTATAAATTCCAAGTAGTACATAATCAACACAAAACCATGTACTATTAACTATAATAGGTAAGTTTCACTGTTAGATAAAATTTTCAAAAATTATTTATTACATTATGTAGCCACTGAGTTAAAGCAAGTCTCGTACACTGTTGATTACATACTGTAATAATTTTTTTACAAAAAAAAAACTAAATACTAATTAAGCAGACGGACATTTTCTACTGCTTAACAATTGCCTGTTCTAAACTGTAATGTACTTACAAGTTACAGAATATACAACACCTTATTACGTACACTAATATATTTCTTAATTTTTTATAGCTATTACCACAATGGCATAAATAATTTTGGTTATTAGGAAGCATAGGATTATTATGAATCACAGTATTATATCAATAAGACTACAAATATAAACAAAGAGAATAATCACACACAAACAGCACTTTTAAAAAAATTAGAGATTTTTACATTACACTCACACACCTGTTACCAGACTTTCAGTTTATTCACTACCATAATTATAAGCATTTAAAATCAGAAATAGTTATGGTAAAAAAATTACTTTTAGCTTAATACATACTAAAAAAATTGAAATAATCAAAATTACATATACAGTTACAAGTACTGCACTAAGCCATTCCCAAAATTTACAAAAGATCTGTTCATTACGAATGCAATAAGTAAAGTCAGAAGTCTGACACTTATTTTCGGGTTATTTTACCAAATTTACCCCAACATTATCAGTGACACAAACAATATTATGAACTATTAGTATTAAAATTCCAGTAATCCCTGCTACAACATTACATTTTGTAAGTACTTGTGCATCTCTGTGTACATGTTTGAGTAATGTATTAATTTCCTGTAACTGGGATATATCAGCAAATTACCTTACAAAAATACACCTAGTATTAACAACACTCACTAAATTTAATTAATTAATCAATCTGTGCTGCTTTTACAAGTACAGGAACTCCATGCTTTCTTCCCATTAACAGAAAAGTAGAAGAGGGAGACAGCAGAAAACACTGAGTGATGCTTATAAGGGGACGTGATTGGTATTGTTGCAAGTGACCAAATATGAAGGTGTATAGCAGCTTAATTTGTTGGCACAGAGTTGTGAGAGTTAAATATGTTTGCCATATTTGCACAATGAATGTTATACATCTAAGCCACATTTTTTTTTAAATTTAACTTAATGCCTTTAATTTGTATTTCAAATTAAATTTTACAGAGGCATTGTGCTTCATGTAAAACAAAAAAGTTGCAATTACAGTATATCACAGCATGATTTTATCAGACAGGGCTAGGTTTTGTAAAATGAGAAAAAGAAACCGTTTTTATGAGATTATGTTACTTTAATGCATTCCATAATTTACTGTTTTAACTCTACTTTAATCAAAGCATAAATTTTAAATTGATACACATTCTCCAAGTTCACACTTATCTTTGTTTGCTACTACTAGCTTAATGAGTTTACATTAAGTTTCTACAATTATCTAAACCTCATCTGACTGATGCAAGAACACTTTTAAAAAATATTGTCATGAACAGATGATAGTAAAAAAACTGGTCTCCCACAGTTTCTGAGTATGGTGAAATCCGTACAGAGTATGCTCACATTTCTATTAAATACTGATGGAATGATTCAAACTGACTCAAAGAAAAAAATAACTAGAATTTAAAAAAAAAGTTACCTTTATAATAAATAGCATTTACGAGGTTCACTATAGTTAATTATCTTGGAAATAGATATAATTTCGGAAAGTCGTTTTTCTAAACACTATTTTTTTGCATTATTTTGTCTATTTCAATCTTATTTTCACTTCCTACCACTACGCAGACTACGAACACGTAACTCTTCAAATGAGTAGTACGTTCCCTCCGCAAGTGTTTTGGATGGATGTAAATGGTTGGATGAAGTAAAGCCAAGTACAGTACTTTGTGCATTTAGCTTCACCAAACAAGATCAGATACAATTTACATATTTGTCATATATGTACAGTGGTACATGACAGAAATTGCTTCATCAACAAATAGCCACAACATTTAAGGGTGCCGTCTACCTGCACGTTAGAAGCTCAGAAATGACGGAGACATAACTGTGAGCTTGAAACGTACATAATATGACACATCGCCTTAATGATTCAAGCACTGAACTAGCGTGCAGGCTTCCCGCCGAACTGTTTCTACTATGGGACACTAAGCGGTGATCATATAATTTTATTAGTGGAAAGTCTGCAACCAAGATCAGTGCAGGTCGCAATCTGAGTTCCACATACATCCGGTTAGTGCATATTGAAGTATGGCAGTCTAAAAACGCCATTTTCAGCTAGGTTGGAGGATTTAGAAACAGTGCTTTTAATGAGTATTGTGTCTGAACAATGAGGTTCCGACCTTGTCTGAAGTTTTTCTTTTTGTACGTTGGCACAATGGGCACATGTGGAATACATTCGTAGTAAAAACCTGTTTACGAACAGACTAACGCATTTGAAGCGTGGGATAGGCGGCACCCTTAAACATTCAGGTCTTGGTTCTGGAAATTTAAAAAAAAAATGTCATGTGGAGCACTACTCAAATCACATGTAGAACAAAACTAAATCATTCCATATTGTTTCACGCAAAACAGTACAAGTGGCAGTGCTAGCAAGGAAAGGAAATTTAGTCAACAATCAAGAGGATGTTATATACAGATGTAGTTACAACTGAGCAATGCAAGATGGAAAAAGAATGTTTGATGGCAAAGGTGTATATCGAGCAAAAAAATAATGTTTGTGGATTATTAAAATAACATCTGAAATTTATTCTACATAAAATTTAATTATCACACAATTGAATCGCAAGTTGCAGAAAGGACACACGTCACAAAAAAAATTATTTTCCAGGTTACAGCCGGGAAATGTAATTCAGTGGTATCTGGATCGAACTGTGCAGAAAAGGCATTCACAACAGGAACTGTTCCTGCTGATTAGAAGCAGTGTTATACGGAAACGATTCAGAAAAGGCACATAACAAACATATATGTCATTACTGTAAAGCAGGGAATTTTTGTGGATGCTCTGGTAACATGGCAAACCTGTATATCAGCACTGTCCTGCTGTTTAATTTATAGACTGCTTTTCTTAGCAAAATGTTGAGTTCAGAGGATGAAATATGTGGTAAAAGATAGTCAAATAGTGAAAATTATAGAAGAAATGTTACAAAAAGGGCAAGAGTGAAAGGTGATGAACATATAAACTCCAAAGGAAACAAAATAGAAGCACGGAAAACAGGGGATGACTGCAGGTACGTGAAAAATGTAACCTAAAAGTAAGTAGCTATTTCAGATATTGTAAATATCATTATATTACAAATCAGGTATAGGCTGTTTCCAAACGTTTAGGATTGGTCCTTGCATTCTAGAAATCAAGCAGCTGTAATCCATCATAGTAAAAAATGTAATAGGGGGTGCATGTCACTGACAATATACTGTCCGAAATTTCTCAGTCCATTTTTGGCTACTCTAGCGCTATCTAAAAGCCTATTGTTTATAGGATTACGTCTTGGATTATGTAAATGTTTAGCTTCAATGGTTTTCAAAACTGTTTAAAATAAGTCCTTGTGTCTACAGGATATATTAAACAATGCCGTGAATATAATAAATTTTGTTGTCTGATACAAAATTTAACATGTTGTGAAATAGCTGGCCTCACCAGTCCCTAATGCGGACAGTTGCTTATAATTATTTTTTTACATAATATATACTTATTTAAACTTTAAGATCCCATTGAAGCTTAATACAGCAGATGACATGCAAAAATGCATAAAAGAGCCTCTGAGATTTTAAGGTAATTATTGAGCCATAAATATAGTTTTAAAACATGTGCAAGTTTAAAATGGTGAGATTAAAAGCCCACAGAAGGTTAGGTAGTACTGTTGCCCGGCTTGCCAACAGGGTGTTGATCTGTTGCCTGTGAGTTAAAGTGAATGTTTCTTTATTTAAACATCAAGTCAAAATTCAAGTACAACCAGTGACTGGACTTTCCCCTTAATGTCTGTAAGGGATCCCATTCTGAAGAATCAGCATATCTTAAATGTCTTTTGAGCACAAATCAGAGCTCTAGCTATTGTAACATTTTAATGTTTTGTATGTATCATGTTCATGGCAGTCATTCCAGTCTATAGGGCAGTAGTGATAATCATTGTTTTTGTAAGTTTGTTTGAGGTAGGCCATGTTGGGTGTCTATTTGCAGCTGATTGAATTTGCCGCATTTTTTATCTTTTGTAACTTTTTCTTAAACTTGCGTGTAAAGAAGTTATGTAGGATTTTAATATTTGTTGAGCCAATGAAGTCAGTAGGGCTTCTTTTCTTTCTTTCTAGCCGAGTAGCTGGCTAACCCAGATTGTTCCAGGGCAGGAAACTACATCATTCAGCAGAGTGCGATATTTGTTTTATTATTTCCAGCCGTTTCAGATATAAGATAAAATTTTTGTAAACAGTATTGTTCATGTTAGCCCTGCCGCTATCATTTTATAAAGTTTTAGTTTTTTTTATTTAAATAAGTATATTCTGGACAAAAGAGAGTTTCCGGAAATACTATGAAGAATGGCACCCTCGCGCTAGCTTGTGAGCGCGACGGCAGCCGTTGCTCATCCCAGTCTCTCGGAGACCATCAAGGTGTGAGGATGTGGTGGAGATAATCTCGCGATCGGCTAGCCATGCTGCTAGCGTGGGTGGTAGCTCATCACGTGGGCAGAGTTAGAGCCGTATATTAGATTCCTATTTAATCCAGCATATTTTCAACCATCTGTACTCGTACAGTAAAGGGTAGTGCTGTAATAGCACCAGATAATTGTGAAGAAAGCGTGCAATGTAGTCTTTTTTTTCTGTTTCCTAAATTATAATTAATGTGGTGAGCTAAGGTAAACTCCGTGCGCGGGCCGTAATGTGGGTAAATCACGGCTGTGAAGGAAACTCTCTTTCGTAACATAAATGTTTTAATGCTGGAACTGACTGCCACATGTTAAGTATCACCACTATAAGCTATCAGCCTCGGTCAATAAAAGTTCGCAGTTTCACCACTGAGTCGATCTCTTCTCATTTTCACTGTCAAACCCACCCCATAAATGAGAGTTAATAGACATGAACTATCGACGGCGTGGTTGATGTAAGGAACACTTCATCGAGGACCTGAGCAGTGAGTTAATGTGAAGGGGAGCAGGCCAGTACCACCACAATGTGAACAAAAATCTCTCCTTGAGTCCAGAAATCACACATTTTTATGATGCATTTTACAAACAAACATTGTTATACGTGTGTGCAGATGCCGCCTAAAATGTTTTGGAAAACTCGCAGACAAAAATCTGATGCATTGCCTACACCATTTCAGTGAAATGCAAAACAAAGATACACAAGACAGCTTTCTGAAGGGTCTCACAGAGAGCCATCCAGTAGCAAGACGAACTACTCAAGATGTGAACAGTGCACCAAGCTCTTCACACACTCAAGTTGAAACAACAAAGTCACGGAAATACACTTTTTCGTATAATATCTTGTGCAACGGTTTGCAGATACGAGTGTGCAAAAAGGCATTTGTCTCTGTTTATGGAATTTCAATGAAAAGGGTTAGGGGGCTTTATGGCTTGTGGATGGCAAAATGCCAATGGACGGACGGGGGAAACAACGTAGTGGGAATGCTATATCTGGAGAGATTTGCAGCAAGATACATGACTTCATAAAAACAGTAGATGTAAAGAGGTCCCACTATGCAGGAAACTTAGATGCTAGGTTGGACATAAAACAGCTTCACAAAATGTTTCTAAGAAAATATCCTGAGTGTAAGGTGAGTTATGACTATTTCCGTGTGTATTTCAGAAAAAACTTTGACTATTCCTTCGATAGGCCACAGGTAGATGTCTGTTCCACATGTGAAGATTTGAACGATAAAATCAAAGGGCCACTAAATGATACAGCTAAATGTGTAGCCGTAGGGGAGTTAATCATCCATAAGCGTAGAGATAGGAAGTTTTATTCTAAAATGAAATCAGTTACAGAGAGGTTTCAAGAAGATTAACTGTTTTCCAATGACACTCTTGCTTTGAGTTTTGATTATATGCTAAACTTACCACTGCCCAACGTCCCCGTTCAGGATGTTTTTTATTTATGGCAGTTGTGTTTACATACTGTATACATAACCTGAAAATTAGGGAGTCTACACTCTATGTTTACCATGAGGGTAATGCAAAGAAAACTCCAGACAAAGTATGTAGCTTTTTTTGGACTATGTTCAGAACAATCTACATGATGGTGTTAAACATCTTATATTGTTCAGTGATGGGTGTGTAGGCCAGAACAAAAACCACACCGTCGTCCGATTTCTCCTCCACATGGTTGTACTTGGCATGATTCACTCTATCATTCAGTATTTTCTGGTTCGCGGACATTCTTTTCTGCGCGATTTTGGCTCCATTCAGCGTTTAGCACGAAGGTGTGACAGAATATACACTGTAGAGGAGTACTGTGAGCTTATGAAAAGAACTAGTGTAACAGGTCATTTCACCATTAAGGAGGTGACAACTGATGTACTTGCTTTCAAGAAATGGTGGCCAAATAAATACAAGAAAATGTGTCATTCAGAAGAAACGTTCCGAAGAAGAGTGCCGAAGGATAAACAAGTTTTCTTCCAACTCTCAAAGTATAAGCAGATAAGTACAGGTCTGATGCAAAAGGAAACGTATTTGCTCTACATTGATGGATTGGTGACACATTTGTTCAATCTCTGCTGTTTTGTTACTCCCCCAGATCTTCCATGCGAGAAAGCTTATCCTAGTGGTGCAGTACCTATCAACATTAAAAAAGTCAATGATTTGAAGAAACTGTCCCATTACATTCCTGCAAGTTACACAGCATTTTATAACCAAATATTTACATGGCCTACAACATTACAAAAACAGGATGATGGTGAAATGGAGTAATGAAAAAACTGGTTGAACATGGTGAGTGTATAATGATTGTGGTTTGGAGTAATAAAAACACTTCATGTAGTTGTTGAACTCAATGACTGTATGGTGTACAGTATATGTTTTGTTTGAGTTCTTATAAAAACTTTATACATTGCTTTCAAACAAACTGTTCATATTGCTAGTCTTAACATTGACGTTCTTATTAAAGCTTTATGCTTGTAAGTCCATATTGTTTAATATTTTGTCCAAGAATAAGTAAATATTAACAGAAATGTAATTTTGTTGACTGTTGTTGTTACGTATTCTTTAACAAACACGTGTAAAGTGTTCTTGAAATTTAGTTATTTCTCTCTCCTGAAAAATTTTGTTTTTGTGACATGTGCCCTTTCTGGAACTTCCGAATAAATTTAAAAAATCGTATTTACGAGCATTTGTTGACCAAGGCAATCAACCGAAACCTGTTGAACAAAGAGATTACGGAACATAGCAGTGCAGTTCTTGTACATAACAAAATTACCTTTATTTACCAACTCTTGTTGAAAGTATAATTCTTTTATACCTTAGTTAATACCTCAGCATATTGGACTTGTTTTGTATAGTTTTATACAGAAGCTTAACAGTGATGTAGTAAAATGCTACAAAGGAAAGCTTTATCTTGAGCTAGTACAGTACAGTAAGTAGTGGTAAACCAATCGCTTCACTAATACCGGAAGGATTCAGCCATTTTGAAGCGATAAGCTTGCTTTTTACTTTAACAGTAAATTAATGCAAGCACACATCAAAGAGCTGCAACAAGTAGCACAGCTTCTGTGCCCGGTGCATTACATGTTGTTTTGATTAAACACGGAATATTTGAAAGAAAATAAAGAAAACATAGCCTGTTTCTTTCCATTTTCAAAGAAAGATGACTAAGTTGTGTTCTATGAGGAAAACAGTTTTATGCCAGATGCTAATACGTACATACATGTACTTGTGCAATACCCAACAAGAGTACAGTATTTTTGTGTTTGAAAAAATAAACACATGTACACAACCTGACAACAAATACATAACCAAAGCTACATGCAATTTACAGACAGTGACTATATTAGAGGGCAAGCACAGTGAGTATATGGTTATTTTGGTTCTGCAACTAATTTAAAAAAATCAACTACTAAATGACAATTTATGCGGCAGCTAGGTAAATTGTCCACCACCTAGACTGTCCGGAATCAATTCCCGGTACGGTCGACCTGGATTTTTGGATGTGCAAATCATGCAAGATGATGTAGTTGGTCAGCAGATTTTCTCTGGAATCTTCAGTTTTCCACGTTTCTTTATTCCTGTCCTGCTCCATAATAACCTCATTACACCCCTCACCAGCAAATCAAAATACCTACCCTCACTGTTTGTAGTGACCAAAATCTCTTCACCTCATTTCAATAAATCTGCTGTAATTTTAACATGTCTAACTAGCATTGCTTGAAAGCCTCAGTGGATTATTTGGCAATATATGTGTAAAGCCTGTGGAAACTAAATGTTTGCAAAAAAAATACCACTACTTCACAAATGGCTTATTTCTATTGTGAAGCGACCAGCCTGCGCATGGGGTATACTTTTTCAATAAGTTAGTTGTATTTCTAGAGTCTCTGCTGTTGTTTATTTGTTTGCATAATTAATGCAACCAGTGTTACTGACACTTCAGAACCAAGAGCTGGTCAGCCTAGTATCAGTTAGGTGTAGTGCAGGGATGATGCATTTATTAATGTCAAAAGCCCCGGTGTGTTGCCCGGCCACCCTATTTTAAGATATTGCCTGTAAATGATTAAAATCCTAGTGTTTCTACAATTCTTATAAGTCAATAGTAACTGTTTCAATATGAGGGTTACATGTTTGTTGTCGTAAGCCTAATAATTTTCTAAGTAAGTCATTTAGTGAAATAATGTAATTTTGCTGAACAAGAAATCACATAGAAAACCCACTCTGAATGTAAAACCGCTATTGGGCCTGGCGAAACAGTACAGTAACAGAAAACCGCGCCTGGATGCAATTCCTAGTGATAAGTTTTCTTATTGGAGTATTTTAATGTTAAATAATGTGTCCTCAAGTTTTGAATAAGTTAAAATTGTTTTAAGTTCTCAATATTCTGATGACACGTAAATTTTTAAGTAAATATGTCTTGTGTAGAATTTTATGAAACTGCATGAAATTTCAAGCAACTTTGGACACTTGGACATTTTACGAGAAATTGATCCTTTAAAAGTTATTGCAGTTGGCAAGTTTTGGTATTTATTTTGAAAATATGTAGATGAGTTCAGCCAGCCCGGCCATGGTGCCGCGGGGGCGATACCGATAGGGGTTCACAGAAGGTAATGCAAGGTGTACGGCCGGCAATGTCCGATGCCAAGATTTTATTTAATATAATTTTTATTGTAATAATTATTTACTAAAATATTGAAATACATCTTTAAAGTCAGCAGAATTTTGCCGATTTTTCGGTGGTTGTAGTTTGGTTAATTTGTATCCAGACCGGTTACTTAATCTTGCTAGAAGGTTATAGAACATTCTAACCGGAAGGTAGGCCGCCATGGTATCTGGAGACGCCATTGTGGACGCCGTTGCGGGTCACTTTGTTCTCGACTGCCGAAGAAGCCGGACGTGTGCCGCGTTGTACGAGGTTCGCACGTGGTAAACCGAGGGGCGCAAACGGTAGCCATGGGGCTGTGATGGAAGGTGGTGAAAAGACTTGCTAGAACTTTTAATCATTAACTAGTTTTGCTTTTATTTGATGTGAATTTACAGCCGTATCAACCGCGTGGCCGGCCCACTATCGGTTCATGATTTGAGTTTAACTCGTGCTACTTTATTTTGAGTTGGGTTTCATTTTAGTTCAGTTCAGTTCTCTATCATTTTAATTTTATGTTGTACAAGAAGTTTGTATGTGCCGATGTAAGCGCAGTTGCGTGATTTTGTGACAAAACAAAGTAATAAATATGGGCTGTTGATCCAACCACGTGTTTGAATGCCGTTATGCATGCGTCCATCCTTCGATACCACGAACCCTGAAATAAGAGAAGCTCTCCGCTGAGACCGGAGCAGATATGAGGACTGATAAAATCACTATTTTTCCTTTGAGGAACATTGTAAGTAAATAAGTGGGGCTAGTATCGTCTCTTCTGTCAGCGCTGGGAGAAGAAGAAGAGGCAGCGAGTGCCACCACACTATCATCATGAAGTTCAGAATACCATACACGAGTCACCAATTCACTGCACCAAAAAATTGTGGTGTGTTCTTTTATCCAATACACAATTTCTGCTATTGGTATGTACTATTCTTGTTTCAACTTACAGTGTTGTCACATACATACAAAGGGTTCATAATTTAAAACCAAAACCTATAAATATAAAAAAAATTAAGGAAAAAAATTTATAAAAAAAAATATTATGGTACGTACTGCAGTACTGTAGTTGTCCATTTGCCAACAATTTTCGTACACAAAATATACCGCAAAGTCAGCTGAAATAGTAGTCGTGAAACACTACCAGTATCATTTTTTCCCACCTTGCAGATTCCTTCATGCTATTGTAAATTTGTATATCTGACAAGAACATAAGTGAGACTAAACAATAGATTTTATTGCACTTACTGCAAGTAAATAGGTATAGGGAATACAGAAGTCAATCATCTGTATAAATTAGTCATGGAAAAAATGGGATCAGTGTTCACAAACAATTAAACATGTGTCATTTAAAGTGTTCTCTCAGGATCTACTGCAGGATAAGGACTGCATTATGCCAAGTGTGCAAGAAATGAGAAAGGTTTTGTTTAAAATACTGCTTCGATCCATTTCTATTGTAAAAAAGACTAGTACAAACACACACACACACAGAATAAAAAACAGTAGATCAAAATAAATAAGGCTAGAAGTAATATCATAATAGGACAATGGCAGGAAAGGCCGCTAGGCTACTAATTACAATAAAAACAGAAATAATTGTGCGCAAGTCTTTCTGTTTTAATTGTAATTAGAAGTAATATCAGTAATACTTGAGAAATGTTGGCAAGAATTCATGCAACAGCAACCAAAAAAAAAAATGTGATGCATGCCAACTGGATTATAAATTTTTTAAAAGTTATGTGTATTGTAGTAGTAACAATTTTTCATACCTATTAAAAGATTCACTGTGAACAATTTTATATGTAACACACAGAACTTAATGATGCATCTCCTTAAAATATGAAAAAGCAGTTATGTATCAGTCACAAAGCAGCTACGCCTGGTAACAACAACTGCCACCTACACTGTTCTATCTAATAGTGAGCTAGATGATAACACAAAAAATTTAGTTACTATTACATACTGTACATGGATTCAGTTTAATATCACATGAAAATCAGTCAACAGAAGAAACATTTTTTTCTTCCATAACATTACGCAGGTGCTGACAACATGAAGACAAGAGGGGGTTGTCATTCCCCTAATGATCAGAAGGGAAGGGGGCCTAGCTCAGCTTGGTATTTTTTGGTTAAAATTAAGTAAAAACCTTGCAAAATTACAGGAACAAATCTACCCACCAGCACATGACACCACAGAGAGGGAGAGATAAAGGAACAGAGCAAATAACTAAAACCAGGTGGACAACATTGTACTATCATACAATATGAGTCTTGAATCAGTCTTACCCCTTGCCCCCCTCTCCCCTACCCCTTCCGAAAACAAGAAGTCTGCACCTTCGTAACTTTAAACATACAGTAAAACAACTTTTCTTTGGTATCTAAACTAGCACATGACCCCTTATACATTAAAATGTTATGCTACAGTAACAAATATTAACTATACAGCTTAAAAGATACAAAAATAATTATAACGTACGCTGGTACACTAAAACTTGACCAAACTAGAACTCGTGAGGTCTAGAATTACATTCTGTTTCTCCAAGTTTCCTTTTTTTATAAAGGTGAAGTAACATTCCAGTACAAAAAAGTTAGATGACACACATTTAATTCTCAAGTAACGAAGTTAACAAAAAAAATGTTCTGAGTTATATTTTACAATCAAGAGAACATGAATGAAATTAACTCTTCAACAGTGGACTAACAGTACTGCCACAATTGAAATAACTATGTATGAATACATGGCAGTACCTATTAACTCCACTTTAAAAAATTACTGTAAATAGCAAAATTAAAATAAATTAATTAATTGTTCCAGTCACAAAATTTGCTACACTTTTGACACTACTATTTTCCTATTGTTTGGTTCTATTAATGTTGAGGTATTTACAAACTGAAATGTCTCCTGGTTAGCCCAGGTAGAGAAAAATTTAAATTCAAAATATTACAATGATTCGAGATTTCTTTGCATTCTGAAAACGATCTGAACTAATTGCTTGAATGCACTCTATCACAACATGATTAACCTCTTGGTGATCGAGCACCCTGGTCATGTGACCAAGAAAACCTAGCCAGCAATAGTTGGTTACTTTTCTTAAATTTCTTTTAGAAAAATTATGATTGCAAACAAAATGGAATTTGATTGGATAATAAACCAAAACTTCTAGTTCTATGATGTCAGTTGTAGCAAAAACTTTTATAACCGTTAAGGATTCGGATACAGTGCAAAAATTGTGAGACTTAAATAGACTGCATAAACTGTTTATCACATTCTGCCAACAAGAAAATGGAACTGGAGTAAGTGAGCACGCTAGCTGCGCAGTAACCAATCTCATTATCAAAATGAAGAAAATACGGACATAACTTTCTGTTGACAAGACAAAAAAGGACCATTTTCTTTCGTATCAGCAGAAACTAAATTGTGTGGCTCTCTGGCCACCTGCTCCTGTTATTTGAAACGCCAGAGACACATTGTCAAGTCAGCCACATACAAGCAGTGAACAATCAGCATACATGCACAGTATACACATGAAAAGGAGCAACTGGAATGTTCTATAATCAATGTTACTTTCCATTTCAAAACTGTCAATTTCTGCTTTATGGCAGTGTCCCTTTTATGCAGGGTGTTACAGCAACTGGAACGTACATTTTCAATGTTTATACAGATTCCCATTAATTCATATAGGTAAGATCTATTCTAGGCATGTTTTATTGTAACAACTAATAAGGTAGTAAATTTAATTATTCCAGTTCACTACTGAACACAATTGTCTATTAAAAGACTTAACTCACAGCACAAAACCATCAAAAATGTTGATTACTGTTGCTTATTGAACTACATTTTTATATCATATACATAAGGTGGCAGCTTGTCAACGAAGAAACATTTTACATTTTTCAGTAGAATAAAACATATACAACTGTTAGACATTTTTAAAACATACAACAGTAACAAGTAGAGAGATTATTCATTATATAATCTAAAAACAAATTTTTATTATGAGCATACAGTACAGGAAGGATGTAAGACATTTTAAACATTACTGTATTTCAATTTTACAATTACACGAAAATTGTAAACAAATACCTACATCAAACCTGCTAAACATTTGTGAGAGACAAATTAAAAAAAAAAAACTGGCTGCTATGTAAATTGCTACACATTGACACTGCAGGACATTAAACATTGGCATTAACAATAAATATACATAACAACCACAAAACATATTGCACATAATAAAAAAACACAGTATTTTTAATACTTGCCAAAAACAGTAAGTTCTCAAATAACTGTTTAGTGAATTAAACTAAATACTAATAATACTATAACTGCACAGAAAGTGCTGTAACTGACTTTTTGATTTTTAAACCTTTTACCCCTTTGCGTAACTTTTTGTCTTTCTTTGAATTTAACATGTAGGAAACAAAATGAAACTCACGTGAAGGAATTTTCTTGAAAACTGTTTTTGCCATGAATTCCTGAAACCTCTGTGCATAGAAGCCAGGCCTGTGGACGGAGACAGTATCCTAAATAAAACAAACATATTTATTTTGAAAATTGGAAAATGTTGTGCTTTTTAGTACCTGTACAAAAAAAATGTGTAGAACTGGTATTCAAATAATAAAATATAATTTGCAAATATTTTTTTTTTTTACTTACTGAAACATGTATTTGTATTAAGATACATATTACAGGTAAGTTAGGACTGGGAGGTTAAGTTGGCCAATATGGTAGTTAACCAACATTGTGTTAAAAATTAAATCTCCCATATATTTCTGAAACTAAAAGTTCATATTTCGAGCTTTTAAACTACTCTTATGTTACAAAATCGATAACTGTTGTTTTTTTAGATAACTGCATATCATAAATACGTCTACCTTCGGTAAACTATCGGACAGGGCTTTAACGTACCCGTCAGACAGTGCCATAAAACGTTATGGCATGCACGAAGCACGATATAATTTAATACAATCTTTCACCGCCGTTCTGTGTTTTTGCCGATGAAGGGACGCAAGTGATTACGTTTCCATGGCGGCTGACGACTTGGACCAATCAAAAGCTGTTCACAGACACGGCCGCGTCAGCTGTTATTTTCATGATTTTATCTTGCGTTACATTTCCAAACGAAAGTGTTTAGAGGAAAAATTCTTTTTACTGTGTTCATATTTCTTCTTTATAATTAATGACATACATTTCAACTAATTTTAAATTTCATGCAACTCCCCCCTTATGACTTGTGAAATATGATGGAACTATTTCACCTAGAGGACTCACCATTCTCTTCTATATTTCACAGTCTCCAGTGCCAGATTATACAAATGAAAACAACAACTTTCCAGTTTAATAAAAAAAAGACAGCTACTAATTCTATTCACTGAATAGAAAATTCCAATTTTTAAAGTTTTGTCTATATTTATTTCTAGAAACAATAACAAAAACAATTGTTGGGAAGAAAGGGGGAAGAAGGTAGTTAGGTTTACTTCTACACACTTGGTAAACACAACAATTGTACACCACAAATTACACACATTAACCTAATTAAAAAAATATAAAAGCAGTACACATACAATAGTTAATCTGAGTATGTAATTTTAAAAAGTATAAAAATCAAGTAAGTTTGGGAATACTGGTCATTCTATAAAATTTATCTTCTACTAAACAGAACAGCACTCACCCCATCATGAATCATTGCTTTCCATGTATGCTCAAGCTTTTTTTTTAAACGATAGCTTTGTAGGATGTCAATGATACCAATAAATAACAGAAGACGTTCACCTTTGGAATTCCTTGCTGGAATACCACCAGGCCTGCAAAATAATAAAACCAAACTGATTAGTTTCTAAAGCAATGCTATTCTCGTCCTTGCTATAAAAAAATCTAATCTGTGACCATATCAAAATAACATGAGAAACACAATTATTTCTTTTGGCTGTTATACTATATGTAGAATATTAGAATTTTTTTACAAGTTAACCAAAACATTTTTATGAATTCTCACGAACAATTAAATATTCCTTCATTTCTTCATTTGCACATATTTTACTACACAATGACCATCTAATAATTACAGAAATAGTCACAGGGACATCAATTACTTACCGGTAATTCTAACAGTGAAAATAAAGCTCTGTTACAATACAAGATCATCGAAAAAGGATGATACAGTTCTAAAAAACCATAGCTTCGAAATTATTTTACCAATTCTGTTGATTCCTATGCTGAAATGTACGTAAAGAATCAAAGTTTTGTGCACCTTAAAAGGTTTATATTTGTGCCGCACTTGTAGCTCTACAAAAAATTCAGACGACATTCAACTTCCATCCAAGTATTCTGGAGCACTTTTGGCATAATTTTCTCAATGGCCACACTTATTCGTTGGCCCAAATGTTCCAAATCTCGAATCTATTCAGCTTAAACAATGTTCTTGACATATCCCAAAAGAAGAAATTGAGTGGGGTAATATGATGGCTTCTAGGTGACCAAGAAACAGGTCCACTTCTCCCGATCCAACTATTTGGAAACTGTGCGCTCAGGACATTGCGCAGAGCTAATCTCTAATGTGGCGGTGCACCATCTTAGCTGAAAGATTACGTGACTTCCAATTTAACGTACAATAACACCAACCTGAGAGAATGCATCAAAACACTAGAATGTCTAGATCAATGTTGCCAGTACTGGTGTTTTCTACAAACAGTAAAGGTCCTACAACTTGATTGTGCATCAATCACACATTCAGTTTAGGAGAGTCACCATCATACCTGCTGATTGCTTTCGGTTGTTGAGATACCAAAACTCTCCTGTTGTTGTGATACCATAACTTTAAAGTTGGGGCGATTAACACAACCATTAACATAAAAAGTTGCCTCATCACTGTAAAGCAACTGAGTTGAAAAAGTTCTGTCGGTATCCATTTTGTTTGGCATGTAGGCAGCAAAAGTAAAACATTCTATCATATTTTCCATTTTAATTTAATTCCTCATTTGAATTTTGTAGGCATATAATCTAAAACGTTTGCAAATAGCACTTTGTATGGTACTCTTCTGAATGTCAAGCTTCACAATGTGGCAGGCAACTGAGTTTTTACAGCTGCAAACATAAGAAATCCAAAGCCGTTCAACCGTTTCATCAAATGTTTGTGACCGTATTGGTGATTTTTTTCTCGTAAAAGATACTTGTTTCTCGAAAAAAATTTACCCAGCGACAAATAGCCCTCCATTCTGGTACACATTGTTCTCGATACTGGTGCCTAAATTAACATCACTGCAGACTTAAACTCTGCAAACGTGCACACGTGCTTTCTGCTGCATGGTCTATACCTCACCGATGGTCGTCGCATGGCGTATTCGGCGGTTTCCCATTTGCAAGGTCGTAGCGCAACTGACTGTCGGACACCACATAAAAACAAATATTGTCCTTCCCGTACACTTTGGTAGTACAATCAGTTCAATACAGTTAACAGTCTCAATGCTATATAACTCTGAAATTGTATCATTCTTTTTTGATGACCTCTATGTTATATTCACACTGGATCACATAATGCTGTTATTTGAAGCTGTGAAAGAAATATTCAACTGTTTATGCTCTTTATCACGTTGGCTATAAAATAATATTAAATAAAAAATGTAGTACAACATTTTTAAAACTGACTAAAAAGTAAAATAATTTCTTATTACAATACTTGTAAGATTTTAAACAGATAAAACCTGGGGCACAAGCAATCTAATATAAATAAAAATGAATGGTTGGTTTGTTCGTCATTTATGCATTTCAATACCATTGATCCAAATGTGATGAAACTATGGTGAGTTGTGTGTGCACACGCAAAGGCTTCTGCAAAAAAATTATAATTTGTTGGTGGGAGTGGAGGGAGGCAAAATGGGGTTGTTGAGCGTTAGAACAGTTTTATGTATTTTGTGCAAGTCTGAATGTGCATGTATGTGTGAGTGTGCATGTGTGTGTGAGTGTGTATATATCTTATAAGTATTTTCACAAGAGAAATTATTTTATAATTTTAGACCATTTTCAAAATGTGGTACAGTAAAAAACATTATTTAATATCATTTTCTGCATATAAGTCTTGGGAAATTTTATTCATTAATTCATGTGTGTTAAAAACATAGTATAGATATTAAAAATTGAATTTTTCTATTTTTTATAATTAATTTTTTACATTTTTTTAAATACACTGTCATTCAGTTATAACCTATGTTTTAAAGTTTCAAGTCTCTAGCTTATCAGAAAGTTTGCGGTGATAGAATTAACTATTTTCTCCCAATTCTTTCCCTCATATTGCATGTCATCCAGTTCTCTGATTTATGTTTAAAGATCATCAAGAAGTAATTTTAAAACCGATTGCAAAATTTGTGCCAAACAAACACACAGACAAGAAAGTTGCATTGTCATCCAGTTCTGAGATATGTTCAGGCTCAATGTAACCCCAGTTCATTATCAGACAGACAGACAAGAAAGTGAGTTTAAAAAAGTTTTACAATTACTCAAGCAATATTGCAATAAAAGTAGAAGATAGATGACAAGGAGAACGACCACGACAAGCTTGCTGAAGAGTGAGACTTCTCAAAGAGTGATAATCTACAGAACTGCTCGAACAGAGCATTTGGCAGAACCACTGAGAAAATGTTATTTTACCTACAAAAATACTTGCACAGCACCACAAAAACAAAGTTGTGTTATGTTATTGCACAAAGCTAACTCACGGCACGTCTTCCTCCTCATCGATAGGTTCACTTTCAGCCTGTATACTCTCCATGGCAGTGGAATGTGCAACCAACCGTTGCCTGTTGATAGAGCGAGACCTGTTCAGTGCTGTTGCTCCTCTCTCCCTTTCATCACCTACTGCACCTCCACTCTCTCCCCCACCACCTTCATCACCTTCTAGCCTGCTGCTAGGCTGGCTTGCCTGCCGTTCCTGACGAAACACATAAACTACATTACAATGCTTCACTTTAACACCAAAATATAACACAACATTTTTTAATCACTGATATAAGATATAAATATTTTCAAGTTCAGGGCATAATTGTGTAACAACCCACGTCAACACTAACCACCCCTCAATCTTACCAAGTTTTAAACCAAACAAATGCTATAGTAACAGTGTATCATGTTAGCAGATAGGTTTTATGTACCAACATATTAATTGTACAAGCTGAAAGGTACTAACCCACAGTTAACTGTAACTGAGATATTCAAGGTCAAAGTTTTCCGTGTGTATCTAAACCTTGTATAAACCATTTTTTCCGGGCTCTTATTTTTAGTTAAATATTGTGATTTAGTATTTCTTCTTTTCCTGGGACGAACTTCGGAACTTCTCCTTCTACATGGTATGATTATCGCCAAATCATATATTTGTGGGTTGGTTCCTTTCTGCTTAATGCCATCAAATTACAACCAAAGAAACTGAGTAGAGACAATATGAAAAATTACCCTAGAGCAGTGGTGCCCAACCTTATTGACTCACCGGAGCCCTTTTAATTATACACTTATATGGCAGAGTCCCTTGTTTACGCCTACCGCAGTACACTCTATCTGACAAATAAATGGTATTTTGAGGTGTTACAAGGAGGTGAAAGTGGGGGGTAGGTAGCAAAGGAACGATCAACTAAAGAAATATCTAAATATCAAAATAAATAACTGCGCATAGCTACAGTATAAAATTTTTAAAACTAACAATACATTCCATCTCAATTACAATAGTACTGTCAAAATCTGGCAGCAGAGCTCTTGGGAAGTGCACATGGAGCCCTAAGGGCTCCGTGAAGCACTGGTAGGGAACAGGAGTCCTGGAGTATTGAAAATATTGAGTGAAATCTTTGTGCATGTTGTCTACCTACAAACACAACAGCAACGTAAAAATGTTTAAAAAAAAAAATCATGTAAGATTGTAGTACAAGCGAACTCTAAATCAGTACAGTAATCATTTGCGATTATTATATAATGACAACAGGTAGGTAATCAGAAATTCTGTGCCTACAACAGGCATTATGAAAACATGTCTTCTACTTTGCGAGAAACTGACATGTTCATGCCAAATTTCATTTAACTCGACAAAAGGAAATCCCTATACTTGGAATAATTTATTTCTTTTTGGGAAATTACACTACACTATCACAAAATGTGTTTGTCAAAATCACACACCAAAGATTTGTATCCACTAAACATATTTTAAAGCTGTAATATAACATTGTACAACAACATAATTTACACAGTATGACTGAAATGCATAAATATTGTAACTCCTAAAGAGCTCCAATGACCCTTGTAATCCAACACAGCTAATACAGAAAGTAAGTACCATGGTTGCAGTCTTGCAAACGTAGGGTCAACAATGTAAGATTAGCACAGTATCACAATTGACTACAAAGAGGCAGTGATAAGGCACAGGAAATCTCACTGCTATCAATGTTTTGCCCAGCACTGCCTTAAGCTGGTGTTGCAAGACAGAGCTCATGGTCATATCACAGCACTGGCAACACACACATTCAATCTGTTCCCTTACCACTAATCAGCTGCAAACAAAAGGAAAATATAAACCATGCCAGAAAGCAAAACTATCACTTATTTGCTTGGTTCCTGTCTACATCGGTATCTGTCCTGTTCTCACACAACTATGGCCTGACAACAACATTGGAATACTACTGCTACTTAGAACAGATAAAATTGTAACTGTTTCTACATGTCCACCTTCAGTACACAAAGAAGAAAATCCAACCCAGTTACAGAACTTGTCCCTGGCTGGCGTACATCAGCTATAATTTCCCTTAATATTAATTTGTATTCCTTACCATCCTATACTTTACCTTTACACCATAAGTTTGTTCCTTAATATTGCTTAATGGAGAATTAAAATGGAACCACACCTGTATAAAGCATTATATCTCAATATTTTCCAATAATAAAGCGGAACACACACAAATTTTTTATGAAGTACCAAAAGTTAAATTACCAGAAAAGTTTTTACTTTCAAAATAAATTACCATTCTGAACTGAAATCTCATATAAGCAATTGTGATGTAGTTTTTTATTACCAGTCAACCATTCCCTTATCATCCAAGCTAAAATGGTGAGACATGGTATGTACATAGCTTATAAAATTTTCAAATTTTAGGGGCTACCACAAAAACTTTAAATCTTTTTTCTGAGATTACAGAAAGTACCTACACTACATAAAGCCTGTTTTATTTTCAAAAATGTTTACAGTTCAAATGAAGGTATTTTCACTTAATTGTCCTAAAGTGCCTGCCTACTTCAAGGTTACTCTGAGATGCAGTTGGTTAGAAATACATATTTACGAAACTAATAGGCTATAGATGTTCACAATGTACCTATTTACAAAAAGTACTGTAAACAATTTTCAGAGAATATCTTTCAAATTAAGCAGATTAAAATCCTATTCTTAAGCCCTCCAGCATGGCTAAAATTACTGCTCAGATTAACATGAAATGAATAATAAAAGTGCTGCAGAACAGAGTATTTAGCAATAAAATAAAAGGGGCCCCATAACTCTATTGGTACAACAAAAACACTGTGGGCTAGGCTAAAGTCTTAATGGAGTACTTGACATGGACATCAGTGTACACCTTATTGCTACTTCGCTTCCAAGACTCCAACATGCAAAACAGCTTCAAGTAGACAGCACCCTTAAATGTCAAGTATCATCCCTAGATGCACTTTTCACGCACACCTCCCAAAGAAATGTATTTAACTTCTTTGAGTATTTGAATGAGTATCTTCCTCATTACTATATCAAAAAATCATATTTTTTGCCGATTTCAGGAATCTGATAACATAGCAGAACTGATTAACAAATACTATGCCACAGTAGTGGACAAATTAGTGAACTGAGACAAGGCTGAAAATTATTTTCTTGGTTACAGAAATAAGTCTTACTCCTCAACATTCTCAAACAAATTAACACCTACAATACCATATGAAATAGCCAAGATAATAAAATACTTGAATTCAAAATATTAATAAGGATTTGATGGTATAAATAATATCTTACTTAAAAAATATGCCTCCCTAATTAATGAACCCATAATAAACATTTGCAACTGCATGCCTGACTCATCAACTTCTTCTCACCTTCCCTATTTGGCTTTAGGAAGGGTGTATCTGTTAACAATGCTATATATAATCTAACATCAGGTATCCTCAATATATTGACTCAGAAAGAAAATGTCATAGGAATCTTCTGTGACCTCACAAAGGACTTCGACTGCGTAAATCATGATATAATTATACAAAAGCTAAAATGTTATAATGTAAACAAAAACATGATTTCCCTAATTGATTCAATTTTAACAAATCGCAAGCAAAACATTATTGTTAAAGAAGAAAAAACACCGAATGAATTTTCATCTGAGTATGAATATATTAAACAAGGTGTTCCTCAGGGTTCGATTCTTGGTCCCTTGCTTTTCATTATTCTTATTAACGATCAACCAACTTATATGCAATCTCTCTCTCAGTCTAAAATCTTCCTATTTGCAGATGATACCAGTTTATTAATTAATAAGTGCTAAATCAAATGTTCAATTACAAGAAAATTCCCAAGATGTGTTGGTAAAACTTACAAATTGGATTTTGGCAAATACTGTAAACTACATTCAAATAATATTAAGACTAATTATATTGAATTTCTTACCGAGAATACAAGCTCAGACGTGCTGATTGAAGCCAATGGGGAAAACCTATCAGAAGCTCACTATACTAAGTTTCTTGGTTTATACTTCGATAACAGCCTAAACTGGAAAAAGCATATTAAATATGTAACTGATAAATTGAGTGCTGCTTGCTTCTCTCTTAGACACATGTCATCCTTAGTCACAAAAGATACCTTGAAACAGATTTATTTTTCTTACTTCCATTCTGTATTATCATATGGAATAATCTTTTAGGGAAACTCAACTGATAGGAGTAAAGTTCAGAAGAGAGTCTTAGGAATAATTTGTAAACTGAATTACAGAGAACCTAATAAACAAATTTTCATAAATGAAAAAATTTGAAATCTCACTGGCCAATATTGTTATTCTTCTCTCTGTTTTTTAGCCGACAATTTTGAAGACTTTGCAAAAATAAGGATATCCATAAATATAAAACTAGACAAATAAATAACTTACATACTCCTACAGTAAACTTGTCTCTTTTCCAAACGGGAGTATATTTTTCAGCTGGAAAATTATTTAATGCATTGCCATCAAATTATAACACTAAATTATTTAATTAAGAATTTAAGAAGTATCTGCTAACCTTTGCACATTATTCTATTGATGAATATTTTATGTAGAAGTTAATTATAGCTGGTAATTAGTAACTGTGCTTGTAAATGTTGCAATCTTTTGAAAACAGTGTTGGTAATCCTTGAAATGTTGAAGGAGATCTCTTGAGGAATGCTGTCATTAGTGTAAATATTGTTGCTATTGTGTACAATAAACTCCTCAGCTTCCCTGTCCAATGTTCAATGTTTAACAAACATACAAATAACATTAAAGTGGGTGCTCAAGCAAAGTAAAAGTAACCATATTATATCTTCTGTATTGTATATACCTATGTATATACAGTGGGTGTACAAAGTATTTGTACACCAAGCTTTTTTACAAGAAATAGTGTAATTTTATCAAAAAATACATATTGAACAAAAAAACTGTATAAATCCATATTTTCGCAATGATTCCAAACAAAAAACTTATAAATAAGAATATTCCAATTTGCAAAACAAAAAATAACGAAATTGAAAGATTCTGGGCAGTACGAAAAGTATTCGCACATAGTAACTTTTTCCCAATAAAAATAAAATTAATACTTTGTTGGGTATTCTTTTGAATCAATTGCTGCCTGCAGTTTTCGTGGCATCGAATCAGTAAGATTTTTGTGATGGTTGGTGAAATTTCTTCCCATTATTTTTTTAATATTTCATTTAACTTAGCGTGATTCGATGCCTGTCTTTTCCGAATTGAATTTTCTAAAATACTCCACAAATGCTCAATAGGATTCAAGTCCGGTGATTGGGGAGGAGTAGCAATTGGGACGGAACATTATAGAACAATAAATTTTTGGAAATGTAAGCTGTATGCTTCGGATCATTCATATTCAAGTCCAAGTCTTTCGGCACTGGCTTGTAGACAGTTTTTTAAAATGTCTGTGTACATCTTATGGTCCGTTGTACCTTCAATAACGTGTAATTTTCCAGCTCCTCCAGCACTCATACAACCTCATACCATGACTGAACCACCGCCGTGATTCACAGTGGGTAATAAATTGTTTGGATGTAGTTCTGAGTTATTTTGTCACCACACTGTGAATCTTTCAACCGAACCAAAACTGTTAAATTTACTTTCATCCGAGAATATAACTTTGTTCCAGAAATCACTGTTTTTATTTGCGTATTTATTTGCACATTGCAGTTGTTTTTCGCGGTTAGTCTTAGTGACAAAAAAATTTTTCCTCACTACTCGGCCGTGGTAACCATTCTTGTGCAAGATATTTCAAACATAACTATCTATGTTTTAGTCTTGCATTGTAGCGACCATCGTCTGAGCAGAAATTTTCGGATTTTTTTTTTACTAAATGCACAATAAATCTCGTCACTACGTGAAAGAACAGGGGAGTCAACGTGACTTCTTTGAGTATTTTTTTTACAGTTTTTCTAACACAAAATCAATCAAAAATCAATTGAATTATCGAGCGGGCTCAACGACAATCGTTGAAATTTGCGCGAGATGTTTTCACTGATTATGTAGCCTGAAAATAATTTTTCTTTCTTCTATGGTAGTTTCTTTTACTTTAAGGCCCATTTTCAATGAGTAAAAAGCAACAACTAAGTGAAACACAGAATTTTTGTTACAAGACACAAAAGGAAGGACAAACTAAAAAATATAAACACGCATACAAATAGTGTTCCCAACCTAAGACCAAATGTTCTCATTGGTATCATACCGCACGAATACTTTTTGTACTGCCCGGAATCGTTCATTTTCGTTATATTTTGTTTTGCAAAGCGGAATAATTCTTATTTATATGTTTTATTTGTTCGGAATCATCGAGAAAAGAAGAATTTACTAAAATGTTTTTCTGTTCAATATGTATTTTCCAATACAATTACACTATTTCTTGTAAAAAAGATCGGTGTCCGAATATTTTTTACACAAACTGTATCTGTTAATGACGAGTCCTATACTACCGATACAACTTGGTATATATTGTGGTCTGCAGGACAATAAAGAATTGAAATAAGAATACTTTGGTTGTTAAAAACATAAAAAATTTTAATAAAATTTTTGTATCTTGTTTCATCAGGCAAATTTCAGAACTAACACAAATGTACAAAAATATCTACGAATATTGCAAGAAGCAGGGCTGGTTTTAAAAGGAGTCAGCTTACATCACTCCACCTGTTTGCAAGCTTGGGAGTGTATTGGCTCAGCTGTCATCATGTAACCACCATTTAATTTAATGGTTATTTGATACACTTTATTTCTCTAAAACAAATATAAAATATTCAGGCAGCAAATGAATACAAAAATTGCTTTGTTAAACTATAGTACCAATATGTTAACTATTAAAAACTTATGAGAAAAACGTATGGTGCATTTGCAAGAGCCAGTCAGCAATTAACTTTAACTTCAATGTTAATCTCTATTGCCACTGTGAGGTAACTGGCCTCATCATACCTGTGACAGTGAGTTTAGCACTCGTTTTTTTTTTGGGTTTTTTATGTTCTGGTAATTTACAAATTTTGGTAATAAAGCCCCCAACGTCTTAAAGTGTTTGTTTAGGCCAATAACAAGGGTCCGGTAGTTTTCGCGAAAAGATTTTTGCCCCACTTTGTTTCAGTGCCTTACGTGCACACCTGCAGCTAAGCTTCATGGCTATTGGCAGAGTGTTTTTGTGCAGAGGTATTATTCATTTGACTGTGCCAATCAGTACATGGATAACTGCCACACATCACGTCCGTGATTTGTGGGTTTAACCTCCACACGCTGGGTGTTTACGGCATCCAATCACTGGCCACAAAGCAGAGAAACAGGTACACATGTAAGGCACTGAAACAAAAAGGTGCAAAAATCTTTTCGCGAAAACTACCGGGCTCTAACAACGACCAAAGAGTTGAGTGAAAATGAATGGCCCACAATGAAGTTCCGTTGCCCAGCTTACCAACCAGGCCAAAGGTATCCCGGTCCTCTGTCTGCAATTTTTTTATTTAAGTAATCTCGAAATTGCAACAGTGTTTTTTTATTAACAATTTATTTTGTCTAATCTTTTATATGTGTGTATATATATATATATATATATATATATATATATATATATATATATATATATATATATATATATATATATATATATATATATATATATATATATATATATATATATAAAATATTTGAATAACACAGTATGTAAATGGACTTTAGGTCTGCACGACCATGGAAGACCATTCTAGGGAAAGAAGCGGAAGCAGTTACTGTATGTATAAACCATAATTGGTAACCAAGAAACACTGTGTAATAGCAATTCATGTAATATATTTGTTTATTTGTATTGAATATTTCATTTATTTTGTGTTTGGTGCGAAGTTGCTATTGGGTGTCAAAGTAGTGTCTGACATCCATGAGGACAGCGAGGCAAAAGTCAATAAAAATGTTCATATAGATTGAAATATCGTGAATCTCTTTCGCATCCAGTGGCTTTTTTTTTGTGCAAGACAAATCACGAGGCGTGAACAGATTAGGATCTACTAATGGGAAATCTTGCAATTAATTCTGGATTTTTCTTAGCTTTCTTTACTTATTGTCGGCTACCATGCATTTCTGAGCTGTAATTAGACAATGTAATGAAAAAACCAGTGCTGCCATCTATTAAAACCAAAGTACGATCAAGTACTTTCGGTGTTATTATATCCAACTTAGGCTCTCAAACTCACTATTACGCTCTAAGGAAGTGTCCACGCTCTGTGTATGGCAAGATTGATCGTAACCAGTTTTCATAATAAACATAAATATAAAACCCAAACTGTATATATGTGATAGCAGGTACCACCACACCACCTTACAAATGTCAAAGAATCTATAAATTACAAACCACAAGAAAAAACTGTAAAATATTAGTTTATAAATGTTCAGTCTACATACATTTCCAACATGCTGACTTTATTTAAGAAGACATTTTTTTATCACGTACAGTAGTGTCCAATTGTATAGTGAAGAGTCACGGTTCTGGGTTCAATCATCGCTACAGTTATATCCTCGCTACTGCCAAAAACCTGACCATGACACGCAATTATAATAATTGATTACTTGGTGACAGCAACATTGTGCTGCAATCTAATACTCAATCACAACAGCATTAAATGATCTCCTAAAACCAAACCCATAGCGCGACTTGGGGAAGAAGAGGGTCGATTGTAAGTTAGATACATCAGGGAAGGATGCTGATGAAACCCTTTCGGCACCAGTTTCACTAATGTAATGAACTCGGCAAAACTCTAGCAGACTCTTTTACCTCAGAGCGTGCGATCGATGGCCATGTGGCTACCTCCTGCAGTGTCGCAGACTGACAATGTGTTGTCACGTAACTATAGACGTTGCGCCCCTGTTACGGCCAGGGCAAAGCCAGGAACACACTGTCAGCACTGTACGTAAAGGGGTCATGGCATGTAAAATGAAGGGTTATACACATATATAATTTTACTACAGCTTTTAATGCATGCTTTGCTATTCTACAGATCAACGCAAGTCACAACACGAGCAGACAAAAGATGGCGTCACAGAGCGGACCTCCCACACATGTGCTCCCTTCAATGTCTGGGGCAGGACTGCCGACAAAGTGACGGGACGAGCTCTAGTAGCGCGGCATTGACCGCCAAAACTTACACAGAAACAGATACAAACTAAAATTATAATGCAAACAATACTCTCATTAAAAAAAATACCTAAGTACAAAATAATTGGCATCAGCAGATAACTAAAAAGCAAAACAGATGCCGAAATAAGTGTTATGTTGGCACTACTGCAGTATACATGCCTCACGTTTCTCACACTCATTGTAAGGTTTCCTGGGATATATATTAATTAAATCAGGTGTGTCAGTTCATTAATACATTCCCTATCTGCCGCACCCAATGTCAGCGTGAGTGGAAGGTTGCTAGCTACAGGTATGCATGACGTGGCCCTTGCAGTAGCCTCGTCGAGTCATGGGTGCAGGACCTTCGCTCGGGAGGACAGCAGAGCAAACTGTCTAGGATAGGAACGTGGACGCTGGTTCACGTCATTCATTAATAACAGATAACCATTGGAAAAAATTATATCTATATTTAACTAACAAAATCAAGAAACATTATTCCAAATATTTTTGGGATTAAAATGATGAACCCCACCCCTTATCACCTTCATCGCCCATGGGCACTTGCAAATACAGATTGCAACAAAAGTTACAAAAAAAAGTGTACCAAATCAGATGCTGGAATAAGACAAATTTTAACACTGCATTTCTCTTAAATAAAGTGCCATGTTTGTAAACTAGTCATATGATTAATATAATACCTTAAGAATATATAAAATGAGTTAATTATTAATTACAGTAGAATCCCGTTACAGCGAACACGGAAATAGCGAAAACACGGTTATAGCGCAGTCTTTTTGAGGAACAGTCAAAAAATCGTAAAAAAAATTCATGGAAAATGTGAATTTTATGAATAGAAACATGTATGGTGAGTCGTGTGAAGCAGGTTTGCAGCGAGATTCGTGAACATGTGAAGCAGGCTTGCGGCGATGTACGTGACCTTGTGAAGTGAGTAGGTATTTGTTACCTAGAAGCAACCCTCGCGCCGCCACCCCTCCCCCCACCTAGCCAACCCGCTGGCACTGTCACGTGAGTCATGCTTCTGCCTGGACACCTCGCTTCCCTCTCCAAACACAAGTGCATGTTGTTCTAAAAATAGAACTGTGTCCTTTATTTCCCCCACCCCTTTACAACACAGGTGACCATTGGCTACGTTTCCGTAGTTAATCATTGTGTTTTCAGCTGTGTTTAGTTTCATATACAGCTTGCGTTTCTGATTTTAATTATTGATTACGATTTTGAAATACGACTTTAGATTTTGATAAACGTAGAGTTGGGCCCCGCAACTACGACATCGGCTACTACAACAATACAACTACAAAGTAATCTCAATAACTTTTAAGGAATAAAATGGAAAAAGTTAACATCGCGAGCGGGAAAGATTATTTAAAATACTGTATGTTCATTAGAATTCAGCTATAATTAGAGGCCCGGAATTTTCACAAACGCGAAGAAATGGCTATAAAATGGAAAAGTCTCCTAGAAAATGAAAAATTTTCCGGGAGAGCACGCAGATCCTAGGCGATGTAGCCCGAGGCGCTCCCAAAAAGATTCCGCTCAGCTCAGATGACACGGCTATTTGGAACAAGAACTGCGTATTCCGACTGAATAACGGCGGATGTATGCTGTTTCTTCACTAAGTCACACACACACCACGCACACAGAAGAAATGTCTCTGAGAGATACGATAGCGCTGTCTCTTTCCCTCACACATGCACCCACACAACACAACTACTCGTGCTTATCTCTGCTTAGCTTGCTACAGCTCATATTTTACTCCGTAGACCTTCAGCTTTTTTAGATAAGCAGCAAGGACGGTGGATGAAAGGATGCACCCTGAGTCAGTACATTTGCTGTTCTGATTCACCTTCATGCTCACACAGTCGGCCATACGTGTTTTTATCTTTTAGTTTAATGGCAGTTTCAACATTTACTGTACACTAATTATGAAATATAATTTATCACACTAAACGTCCCATAAACTTGAGCGAGAAGCAATAAATCCTTGCGGGCTGACCGTTGCATTGAAGTATCATGCACACCGTCAGGAATAGCGTGGGAACATGAGTAAGTCACTTTTTTTTTGTCTTGGAACGAGTCTGTTTGGACAGCAGAAGGGGAAGAAAGAAAAATAAAAAAAATCACGGGTGGTGGGCCGTGTGTGAAAACGAGCATGTCTAGCTTTAGCATTGCTTTTCAACTAACTGTCTATCTAGGTTTGGTAGCACTCACGTAGGTCAGACATGCTTTCTGTCGGCACACTGCCGGAATAAAATCACACACGTGACCTTACTTAAAGTCTCTTGCTAATCATAACAGTGCGTGCACTTCTGTTACTACTAATTGGCTTCGAAATTAACTTTGTGACGCCGCTAAACACAGTTCACTACTAGTGCGCGAAAATAAAGCAACTACCAATGTTGGCGTCGCTTATTTTTGCCTGCAAATACACTCCCCAACGGACAAGTGAACAATTACATTCACCAGTCGAAGCTGACGTTTATTGTCTCGGGCAAGCGCACAAATTATTTTATACATGCCACAGTGTGAAAGGGCACACATAATTATCATCAGAGCATGCATTCTAAAATAAATAAATAAATTGCTACACTTGTCAAACTGATTACATTGGTCTGCAACGGCCGGCAGGGTAATCATGTTCACTGCTGGCGCGTGCACACTTGCCGCGCACCCGCAAGAGGCGAGACAACGCTGAGGCGGTCCAGCGATTGATAGCCATACTTACATGACGCTGCGGAGATTTTGGCCCATTTTGACTTAGCGAATAGTTGCACCCATACTTGTTGGGTATCACTGGAACCAGCGCATACTTACCTATTAAAATAAACTTATATTTCCTTAAAATAACGTACCAATTTGTAATTAAATAATATTAAAGAAAGTTTTAATGCAATTTTTGGGTTTAGGGGTCAGAATCAGCCAAATTCGGCTATAGCGAAGTTCGAACCCAGAACCGTGACATTTCGCTGTAACGAGACTCTACTGTATGTCAGTAACATTTAATTATTAACTAGATCACTAATATTATTAACATGAACACTGCAATGAAATTTTGGTCCAACAGAAAACAACATTACAATATTCCGATTGACCAATTTATTGGTGAAACGTAGCCAGAAATCACCAATATTAACTTGAATAAACTACATATAATTGTTCATGAAATTATTGCTGTCCGAGGCTACTAGCCAATGTGTACACTGCATAGACTGGGTACCTTATGCCCACTATCACCAAGTTGTGTAAGAACACACTGAGAAGGATCTAGGTGCAAGCTCAATGTATTTGAACACCACTGGTACATGTTTCACTAGGAGTTACAACTGAATACGAGAGGTTGTTTTTCATACTTTTTTTAGCATTGTACTCTTCAATTCAAACTTCTACATATGTATCACATTCATATATAATTTTACTTTTGATTATTATGCCAGAGATAACTATGGACACAATCCACTCAGTAAAACTTTGCGTAATTCAATCAGTTTAACAATAAAGGGAACAAGTGTAAATATGGTAGCTTTTAAGGTTATAATTCAAAACAGCAACCCGGGTTCTGTAAACACACAATACAGATATCCAAGGTCTTCATTTTGCTCTTGTAGTAAAATCTATGTCAGAAACTAATTGTGGCCCTAAAAATGTGTAGGTCATCGATAATCACAGCACAAAAGAGTATCAAAATTAAGTCCAAATAAAATAGCATAAACCGGTTATCACAGTAAAACACTACTTTACGATTCAATAAACACCAGTAAAAATATCCAAGTATCCAAGTAGTTTAAAACCAAACACAAGTCTGCAACAAAAAATGGAAAAGTTGAACAGGATCTCCTTTTGGAGAGGAGGGGGGGAGGGGAAGAAGACAGTGCGAGAATTCTATTTTTAAAGTAACGCTATCACTTGGCCCACTAGGGAATGAGGTGGTAAGGGAGAAGAAAGTGTTTCTTGCAAAATGTATCAGTTGCTGCATACAGATAACTGTACTTCACATAGTTATGGAAGTCGCCACGAGCCCACTTCACATGATCTCGCTGTAAATGGTTCTACTTATAAAATAATAAGTTTCAAGAAATATACTTATGATATTTGACTGTTCCTTGGAAAGACCTCATTATAACCAATTTTTTCCCTTACTACAGTGCACATTATATTAACGAGTTTACATTGTTTTTCTAAATACAAAAAATTACAGTAAATACTTACTTAAATGTTTATATCGGTATAGTATCATTAACTTAGTTGCAATGTCCCAACCCACATGCAATAATATGACCAGCAGCAATTTTTACAATTAGTATATACTATAAAAAACTGAAATGTACAAACTTACAGCCTTTTCTCGTGCTGCTTGATCCAAATTATGGATTCCTACAAGTAAGCTGTAATCCATTATTTTAAAACTTTCTAATACCTGCAAAAAAAATTAACAATATTAACATTTATTACCACAGTATGCAAACAAAATTATCAAATAAAAATTAATAACATTAACATTTATTACCACAGTATGCAAACAAAATTATCAAATAAAAATTAATAACACTACACGTACTTACCCTACAGTCCCGCTGTATGGTTTTAACTAACGCATTGTAAGTATCTGCTTCAAGACCAATTCCTTCTGAGTGGTGGTCAATAAAGTCCAGGTCCTTATAAGTTGGTGAATTTTTCTGTCTCTCCGACTTAGAAGCCTGAAAACATTTTAAATTATGTTGCCAGATAAATTATCCCACACACATAGAGAATAATTTATGGCTAAATATGTCTGGTAAAGCAATAGTAACTTACTTTTCGTTTGTACGTGGAACCTTTGAGATCATATTTTTGATGCATCTTTACATACGAAGGCAGAAGATTATTCATGGCAACTAATCGTACATTTTTTGAGTTACATTGATAACAATACAATCCAAAAAACTTTGGCAGAAGTGTCCTAGGGTTTTGGTTGAGATTCTGAAATATATAATGTCACATAAGTAATTACATAGCAAAAACAAAAAAGGAAAGAGCTCAATAATAAGAACTCTATGATTTTTACCATGTAATATCCAGGAAGTAGTTTCTGAAGAAATTCTCCCTCTTTATGTTGTACAGTTTTAATGATGAATTCATCATCATCTGTCAGATAGAAAATACTACCACTAGCACCAGGATTCGATAACTCTCGAAGGGGTGAACTACACATTGATATCTGCAACAAAAATTATGATGCTCTGCAATCTATAAAAATCAAAAAACCGTCACAATGAAACAAACACCACAGTTAAGAAATTATATTGATAATTAAATAGTATGCATTTAATTAATTTCATTTTTGTCACATGCAAAATTCAAATGTTTCATTCACTTAGTTACTTAAATTGTATGTATAACTAGGGACAAGGGATGATGAATTTTTCATTTATATTTTATCTAAGCACAAAATTACACACAACTTCCCACATTGACAGAAACTTAGAGAATTGGCCATGGACTGTTTCAGAACCATCCCAGTATTCATCTGGAAAGATTTCAGAAAAACAGAACATCGCCAAAACCAGGAAATGAACCTGGATCCTCCCTAATGAGAGTCCAATAGGTTACCATTGCTCCACCTCACTCTGTACAAATGTTAAAGTATTCTTGCAGTATACATATTATTTTAGTGGTATATCTGGTATAGAATCTGCTGTCTGCATATAGATTATTTCTGTTTTTGCTTTAGTATGAATCTGAAACTTAAAACTATTTCTTTTGTTTCATTTAAGTTTTCTTTTAAAGTCTTGTTGCCAGTGAGGTCATTAGAAAGAGTTGAAAACAAGGACAGGAACTGGGAGAGGAATCAACCATGGCATTAAAAACCATCCCCACATTTTTCTGGAGCAATTTCTAATATGGAAAACCAAAATGAGGATGGCCAGAGCCAGGAATTGAATCCAGGTTCTCCTGAATGTGAGTCGAACATGTTACTGTTGCACCACCACACACTATTTTAAACCACATACTCCTTTATTCTAATAGTACAGATATTGTGTGAGTTGGTTCGAAGTACACATTTATAAATATATATATTTCTTCATATTAAAAAATGATTGGCTAAATAATATGTATCTCAATATTATTCTTGGCAAGATTATCTTTTAAAGTATTCACTTTATCAAGAACAATCTACTAATTCTGACTATTAAACGAAGTGAAACTATTTATACTTATTCTGTCACACTACTCACTGAAAAATTTAACCCATAAAACATTATCGCAAGACAGGATAAAGAAAATTTTCACCTTGCTCTCGAAGAAAATGACTGTATACCTACAATTACATGGCTACAAACACAGCTCAATAAGTAGCGTCTGAGTGCACATAAGTAAGGTAATTTAGGTAAAGATAATTTCTTCAAACTGTCATATATACAGTACTGTAAACTGTTACAAAAATAATTTTCATGTTATGTCAATCCTTTAGCGGGCAATTTCGACAAATCCTAAGATTTAATACACATTTGTATAAGAGCTTCAATAAAATTAAAAACACTATAAAAATACATCAGGTTTCAGCTATTAGGTGAGTCATCAAAAACACCTCACCCCATTTAAGGGATCAATATTGACAAATCATTAACTACGTATTTGTTACTTAAGGCCATGATCTTTCATTTATTTTAAGCAATTGCAAACAACTCGAATATTTTTTAACCAAACGCTTTGAAAAAATTTGAGCCTGTGTACAGTCATACGATACATAATTTTGGCAGAGCGTTTTTCTAAGTAATGTACCATTTGCTAGCAAAAAATTATTTTGCTTCATTTTGGCTTATTTTGACAACAAAATATGTGATGTTTCAGGAACAAAAATCTGAAAATCTGTTAGGTGTATTGTAACAGAAAAATTCAGCTACAAACTGTGATACATAAGTGTTAAAACTTTAAGACGAATTTTTGATACATGTATTGGTTCACATTAAAAAATAAACTTTCGAAACCATTCTAAATCTAAAGAATGAGGCCATAAGACAGCAACACTGTTAAGCCAAATTAATACCAATAACTAAAATTTCAATTGGTTCTACATATATTGATAATCTATTGGAACACATTAAATTTATTTTTACTCCTGTGGAACCAAATTTGGAAAAAAAAATTAAATATGTAACTGTTTGGGTATTAATGTAAGCATTTTCATTTTTAATCGAAAACACATTTCACCCCCTCCAGGGGCGGCCAACCTTTTTGGAGTTATGGCCTAAAAGTTGAACCAAATAATGTCGTGGGCCACGATAAATAACTTTAACATTGACTACTTCTTATAATCTCACCATTTATGTAATTTCTCACGGTATTATAAGTAAGAGTATTTTTATAAAACGTTTATTTCCCACGTATTCTCGGTTCGTTATCCTCTTGAAGTGCAAACACATTACTTAGGAAAGGAATATAGTGCAAATTATTAAACTTTTGGAGGGCCATTCAAAATTTATTAGCGGGCCAGTGTTTGGCCCGCGGGCATAGGGTTGGCCGTCCCTGCCCTAGGCGGTAGGATTCCAAAAAATTCTGAAATCACATTTTACGTATTTGTAGTTCATGAAAATTACAAGCTGTATCAGCAATTCATTAAAAACACAAGTCTTTCCTTTTCATCACTACAGTGTGAAATTTTGAAAAACCGAATTTCTTTATTTATTTTTTTTTCATTTAGGCAATCATCATTCCGAAGTGAAATCAACTACATAAATCAAAGGGTTCGATAGATATCCAGAGGATTTATAGAAAATGTATTGATGTTTTTTCATCCCTTTAGACGTTGAATTTCAAACGATACTAAAATTGCAGCATATTATGTATTTGAATGGATGTTCCATTGAAGTGAAAATTACGATAGCCTTTCGGGTTTGGGATATATAGATGATTCATAGAAAACACTTACCACCCCCTTGGGAGTTGAATTCCAATAAATCCCTTCAGAGCCCTTACCTACACCCTGGGGGAAACCTACACTCAAAAGTTTTACATTTCAAGAGGCCTAGTAGTTTTGGACTGTGCTTTGACATGTCAGCCAGTGTTGTTTTCTATGAATAAAAATTACAAGTCAGAAATCAGGTGAGATGGCATGTAATATAATATTTACTTGGCCTTGTATACGGTTAATAAGAAAAAACTGGCACACTAATTCTGTGACAACAACACCAACATAATACAGATATGGTAGCACTACATCACAAACATTCACTTAATACGAATCTATTAGAAATGTATAAAAAAATCTATAAGGGCTCAGTGAACCAATTAAATAAATAATACCTACAAAATGCAGTTGTAAACTGAATCTGCAGGTAAATTACGGATCTTTTAGAGTATGTCGTCTTAATTGAAATGTGTCGTTCGTAAGTCGGGCTTCTTAAGACTCTGTGAGAAAAATTTGAATACGTTTCTGTCCGTCATAACAGTTTCATGTTACACAAGGCGTCTTAAGTAATACGCTTGAAAAACACATGTTGGTACTTCTATGGTCGGTTGTCACCACAATTACGTATTCCCTGGCAAATAAAAAAAAGGCTTCATTTGTCATCGTCGCAAGCTCACTGCTCATTGTTGTTTATAAACATCAACATAACCGTATCCTAAATTACTTTTTGACAGAAAAGCGAAGTCAATTATTCTTTCTCGAATTTTATTTGTTATTTACTTTTTTATATACATGCAAATAGAAATTGTATGCTAATATGTAACTAACGTTTGTTGCGAGGTTATGCAATTAGGTCTATGCATTCAAAACAACTTACCAACAAGTTCAAAATAATTTGGTGTGCATAAAATTCTGAAATTGTGTAGTCTTAAGAAATAAAATATATGTATGTACACTGAAGCAATACTTTGTAGGCCTACTTCATTAAAACAAGTAAAATAACATTTAACCTCTTACGTGGCAATTACGAAACGTGATGCGGCACAATCCTTTTCTGTAGTTTTAGCATTTTCCAGCAAGTTTATATACAAAATTACTTATGCTAATGCTAAAAAATTACTTGTACAAATAACTATACGTTCATTTTACTAATGCCAATGATGCGACAACATAACTGAGACTACCGTTTTTTGGCACCTTAGTCAAATCTGTGTCGCCACAATTTTGACGTGTCTTAATTCATCGGTCGTCACATTTTATCGTTTGACGTCTTACCAACGTCGCCTTCGAGTTAAGACGGGCCAAAAACAGATCCGTAATCGACCTGCTTGTTTAAATTTTTTAATTTTAGGACTTCACATCTGTTTTCACACAAAAATAACAACAAAATGTTCTTATAAACTCATGACATAATACTCACCAAGAAATCATCAGGTTGAATGCCGAAAAGATCTCGAAAATACCTAAAAGCAATTGGTGCATATGTCCTAAACCGAAATTCTGAATAATGATGAGCAGGAGTGTGGTTTGAACCTTCTGATGGGAAGTTAGTCGTTTCCACAGTCATGAAATCCTGCATTAAAAGATCACGTTCAGGTTTAGAAGCTAAACCCCCAACTGCATGTTGAATGCCCAACTGAATAGACCCCATGATTTGGGTTGTTTGAATCTGGAACAAAACCGGCACTCTTCATTAAGTCAACAAAAATATTATATCACTTCTGCTAGTAATTAAGAACAAGATTTTATTATTTTATATTATGGCCAACTTTTATTTTAAAATTTAAGCTGAAAATGATTTTTATATACATGAACAGTCAATGTTAACCAAAATGCATACTTAAAACATGTCTCTGGAAAAGCTGGCTACAAGGTTTGTAATAGGAAACCGCCATTAGAACAACTTCCTAACCATAACATTGACCAACTTACACGGCAGCACAGTTCATAGAGAATTAATAACAGCTTGTTTTATTTCCAACAAATTCTCTGTCATGAGTTGAATGCATGGGTACTGACTAGCTACCAGCTCACAGCAATGATTGTTTACAAAAATAGTATTTAAAATGTATAAATATATGCAGAAGAAACTATATGCCAAAATTTCAAAGTAGCAAACTAAACAATAACAAACTAATTGAATACCTTTTTTGCTATCTCAAAAACTCCATCATCGAGTGGAATTACAAGGAATACTGTTTATGAGAAAGATCTATCTTAAAGCTATTTTTTATAAATCCTACAAATAAAACCAAATATAGTGGCTAAAATTTTTAACAGAAACTATGTACGTGACAATTTTCCACAGACTACAGTTACTGCATAACAGTAAAATAAATGGCCATAGATTAAATTCTTCTTTGAAGAAGAGAAATTTTTACCACTGATTTCAAGTTAGAGATTCACATTTTCCATTTTTCTCACAAGCCATGTAATACCACACGATGTGTCCAAGTTAACCTCAACTTTTCAAGGAGGAACTTTCATTTCTATCCATTGTCCACAACAGTTTTTTCTTATACCATTCTAATTCTGCCTTTTGCATTTACCAAATACAGGCCTTTTTAATACGTGACTCTTCTTTCAGCCATAATTTTCTCCTGGCATTGATGTAGTCTTACCTGACATCAAAGCAAAAACAATAAGTGAGATGAAAGCTGTGAGAGACAAGAAAACCAGGCTAATGAAGAAGTAATACAGGATGATGCTTCTTCAGGTTCATGTTGCAAGCATGCATTAAAGTGGCCCATAGAGATTTCCTATGTAAAATACATGTGTAAAACATTATGGTTAAGTAAAATAAGTTAAATATGCCTGAACTTAGTCATGTATAAAAAACAATAAACTAATGATGATCTGTGGGTGAATCATCCACATCACAGATCAACAGTGGATTCCATGACAACAATGATTACCTGTGGCAATCCCGATTATCTGTGAAAATCACAACAATTCTAAAACACACTATTTCAGAAAGAATGCTCTGTCAGTGTCAATTCAAAAAGAAAGCCACATAAACTAAGATGAGTTAAGTATGAAACATTATGAGTTGTGCTGCCATCAGATATGGCTGCAAATTTGTTCCGAGTTTCCAACCACAAAATCAATAATGAGCTCATGAACCACTATAGAGTAGCGGGCTGCCATATATTAAAGCAGAAGACAGACTTCTATCTACTATGTTTCCTACAACATGAAGAATCCTAAGCCCATATTGAGCAGACAAAAAAGTTGTTTGCCACAAAATTTCCAGCACTGCCTTTTTAAATTCTATGAAATGATGATCCCTTAAATAAGAAACAAAACTTTCAGCACACTACATTTTGACTAACAAATCAACCACAAGATATTTAAAATAAAACTACTCCTCTGAAGCACACTAGACGGACACATAATAGTCAAAGCAATTTCAATTAAAAAGATTTTTTTTGCAAATAACAATATGACATTTTATGGGGTTGCTTTAAGGATGCTGCCTACCTGAGGGCTATGACATTAGAAATTGTAGGCATTTACATGTTACATGTTAAATTATATTCTGCAGTACTCAGTCATAAATCATGATATCGCTTTCAGACAAAAACAATTTTCTACGACGAGAATACGAGAATATTACTGAAGGAATAAAAATGTACTAAGATAACGAAATGTTTTCATATTTTCCGATAATGCACATATTTATTTGTGGATGGTATTTAGGGTATTTAAAAAACACCCTAAAGATTCTACAGCAATATGGGTTGCACAGAGATGCACAAAAAAAGTCAGTGGTGGGATACATGTAGGTCTGCCAGGTACTAAGTCACTCTGAATAAAATTTAACATGCGTATCTCTTTCCTTGCTTGCGCAAGGAATCTTAACTTTCTACCCCTTGCTGCCAAAGAGCCCCACCACCATAGTTCTTTCAAGTTTAAAAACCTTTTTACTATAAGCAGATAAAAAAAAATCATATTAAATATAACTTTCTTATAATATGGCCTAAAAAATTAATTTATTACATTTGGCACACTGAAATGACTAGACAAAAATTACTGTAATGGTTGGAAATAACTTAATTTTCTCATGCATAGTACATGTCAATGAAAACTGACTAGAGGAACAAATAATTCAATTTTTATTTGGCACCCATCGCAAGATACGACCCCTCCTCTATCCCATAACAAATTTTTTATAATGTTACCAATTTCAAGGAAAAACATCACACTAAAGGGAGAAGAAAAAAAACCTACATTACATATAGAAAGTTTTTTACATGAAATACTATTTTCGTCCCACACAGAACTTTATTTAAATTCAAAAATGGTGTTGTAAACTTTTTCTGCAACATATTGACTTAAAACGGAATAAGTTCTGAATTGTTAAAAACCCAAACACAAAAAACAAAACATAAGCACCATATCTCATAATTTCTAGTTCTCATTTAAGAATTCACATAGATACGATTCTACACAAAAGTTTGTCATATTCCTGTTCCTTACTCCAACAGAGAAATTGTTTACTGTGCAGGTAATCAATCCACTCTTCATACACAATTACTGGTACATGCTTACTAAAGGTCTTACAAGAAAAGAATTAGATATTACTTATTTCACAGAGTGTACAATATTGTAAAGGGCACTGGAACTCACCAGCATACCTTATGTTTAGGACATTAAGTTTTAGTGGTAATTATCCTTTCCTTCATATTACAGTGTAATAGTAGGCATAATTGTGTAATTTGACTATGTTTTGTAAGTGAGTGGTTTGAGGGCCAAGGACATGGACAGAGATAGGTGCTACCTGTAGCTGCAGTGTGGAAATT